>VKOC01017783.1:0-17988 GCA_009364415.1 Spea multiplicata
TTTAATGATTTATTTAATATTATTTTTAAATGACTAACGTTTTTTTTTCCCAGCTTTTCTGTTACAGGACGGGAGGGGGAGTGAGAGAGATGGTTTCTCACTCCCCTCCCCGCGATCCCCCTGCACCGATCACACTGTGATCTCTATGCAGGTCCTCACAGACCTGCATAGAGATCGCAGCGTCTCTGTGCCTCATCGGAGGGCAGGATATCCCCGCAGGGGATATCCTGTCCTCCGATGACCTTCCGGGTTACGTCAGCAGTGACGCAACCCGGAAGGGAATGCCCGATCGTGCGTTTGAAACTGCGCGATCGCGCGATCGGGCAGTTTACCGGTAACAGCTTACCGGCTTTCATGCCGGAAGCTGTTACAGGCGATCGGACAGCAGAAAGCCGGCAAAGCCGGCTTCTGCTGTCAGTGGGGAGTCCAGGCTGTCAAACGACAGCCTGGTCTCCCGTGCAGCGGCAGGGATGTGTCCCTGACGCTGCACGAAGGGCTGGACGTACCGGGACGTCCATCGAGTATTAGAATTCTGTAAAGGGGTTTCTTTGTGGGCGTTTTTTGGACGTCCCGGTACGTCTCTAGGGGATTGAAGGGGTTAATAATTGTTGATATATAAGTATACAAAACAGTACAGAAGGACGTATACAATTAAACTAGTGTTGTTGCAGAATGCTCTCTTATCAAGTATAGTAGGCTAGATTTTAAGGATTGAGTTAGGTGACTCCATCAAAGCAAATTTTATCAGCAGGGGCTGAGTCTAAATGATTTAGGGGAGTTAGTTATAAATACATCAAAAATTCTTACAGATATAATTCCCATTCTCTTAAAGCTTTATCAGCTAAGACATTAACTTTTACCATAAGGAGACCTCTTTCCATATGCAGTTGATATTCAATTTGAGCTTTAAGCTCTATCCAGGTGGCAATCTTTTTGCTTTTCCAGTCTGGCTATGGATATTTTTGCTGCAATTAAAATGTATGAAAGTAAATATGTCTTAATTTTATCCAATTTTGGCCAATGTAGATTATGTAAATATTTATCTATCTTTCCTAATACCAATTGCTCTAAAATACTGTTAACCAAATCCCAGAAGATTAAGACAATTCCACCAAATGTGGTCAAATGTATGCTTATCTGATCCACATCTCCAACATGCACATAGCTTTTTTTAGAGAGCGCACACGTGCAAAAATTGTGCGTACAACAGTTTTTCGCAATAAGAAAAAAAAAGGAAAAAAATATTTTTTTATACTTTATGCCTCGCAGATATTGTGCGCACAAAATTTGGGCTCTGGGAAAATTTTTGCACAAGAGAAATTTTCTGCGCACGCCACCTAAGAAAAATAAGATGGAACATTGGTTTTGACCGCTCCAGAGAGACTTGCAAGATGACGGTGCGTCCTTTGAAAAAATAGCAACATTGGGAAAGTTCGCTAGAGGGTCTCTCTGCCTTGCAGGTTCTGCATTCAACCATGGAAGTCAATGGAGCCCAGCTTTCTAAAAATTGTGATTAGTAAAATATTTTTTTTAAATGGAAAAAAATAAAAATATGTGGTAACATTTAAAAATAATAATGCAGTGATGTCACCATCAGAGAATCCATTCAGTTCCAGCAAAATGTAAAAACAAAAATAAAGTTTATTATTATGAGCAAGCGCTAGAATTAGCTCTGTATCTTCCCAAAAATCTTTATATGGAAAGAGTTAAAATAAAACCATTTCAAATACCCAAGGGGTCAGGGACAGGAGGCAGGGGGCAATTGCCCCCCAGGCCGGACGGCAGACAAACATTTAAGGCAGCTGCAAAGTTCAAAACTAAGGGGCTGCGAGTGGGACTGGCCATTGTGCTGGTCGCGTACCTGGCGGGGAGGCGGTCTGCCCGGGGTGCCGCTCACTGAGGGGTGCCACCACACTGGTACGCCTCCAAAAATGATGCGCGCAGCAACTTTGACTGTGCGTCGGGACTTGATGTCAAATCCGGGCGCACAACACTGAAGCCACGCCCACCTTTTTTTCGCACTCTCTGCACCGGAAGGACAGGACACAGAAGAAGAAGAGGAAGAACGAAGAGGAGGAGGAAAAGTGACAGTGGCAGAGGAAATGTAGGAAAATATTCAGGGAGAGTGGATTAGTAAGTGTGTGAGAGTGATGGGTGTTATGCTGCAGCTTATGCTGAATGTTTGTGAATGAGGGTTTCAGATAGCATGGATGTGTAATTGTGGGGGGGATAGCATGGCATAGGGAGGCTGTAATCACATTTCTATCATGCCCAGATTCCAGTATGTACTGGCTGCCTAGGCATGATAGGAGTTTGATTGCTGTTATCAATCATTTTTTTGTCCAACTTTGGTGTGTTAACAACACTTTTATTAAAAGTAAATTACACAACAAAATTGGACAGAAAAATTCAATAACAGTATTTATATATATATATAATCATATAGATATATATATGATTGCAAACAGCAATCACACTCCTATCATGCTAAGTCAGCCAGCACATGCTAGATTGTGATTACTGTTAATTATATATATATAATTAATATTGTTATTGATTTTTTTGTCTAATTTTGGTGTGTTACTTTTAATAAAGTATTCTAAAGGTTTTTTTCGGTTTTGGCCAAGTGAAATTTTCAGTTTCGGTCCAGAATTTTCATTTCGGTGCATCCCTACTAAGCCAGTCACTGAAGTGGTAGGCCTACACCACATCAATGTTTGGCTTAGTATGTAGTGATAGGGGTTGTACTGCAGTATTGTCAGTGTCTGGCTCAATGTATAGGCACACATTGACGGTTGTACAGCATAATCCCTAAGTATATAATAACTGTTATGCTGTACCCCTGTCAATGTTTGCCTAACCATAGAAACTACGCAGTGTTAAAGTGTGTGTGGAGGGGGTGCCACATACAGGATCTGCCACAGGTGCCAAATACTCTAGGTACTCCCCTGTGTCGTGCGGCAGTCAGGCCCAATGGCCGTGCCTCACCCCTTTTAAGAGCTCAGGCACGGCCATTAGGCGGCGCGGTGCGTGAATGCCGGCCGCTTTATTTTCATTAGGCGCCGGTGGCGTGACTGCCGCACGACAGCCGCTTTCAATGTCGCTCACAGCCACTTTGGTGGCGCAATGGGCCATTTGACTAGACTTGCCCCCAGTCCTTAGGCTGCCAGCCCATCTCCTGCAAGGGGTGTTTAATTTAGAAAAAAAATAATGGTTTGATGGAGTAAATTGGAGCGTCCAGGTTCAAAGATAGGGCATAGACACAGACTGACCAAAATGGAAAAAAGCACACTTCCCAAATGTGGCCTTTAGCCCCCAAACACCAGACAAACCCATGCATGGGTGGTATCACTGTCATCAAAAGATGTTGCAGACCACATATTGGTGTGTTTGACAGTGACATAGTACCAGGAGCTGTAAATTCACACCTGGAGTACAATTTGTGTGATAAATAATAATATATAAAAAAAAGGCTGGTGGTAAAATTAGGGAATGGAAAGGCTTAAAATACCAGCATTTGAAATACCTTGAGGTGTCTAGTTTGGGGGTAAATTGAATTAGCCTGCTTCAACGATTGCCCACTTAGGACATGAGGGCAGTAGCACCAGATGTTAAAGTCCCAAGTTAAAAAATGTTGCACTTCCCAAACGTGGCATTGTACCGCCCCAACAACCTGACAACCTGAGGGCCACTACTCCATGCTAATCCTGCTGGAGCTTTCTGCTACTTTTGACACTGTGAACCACCCTCTTCTCCTTCAAATGTTTCATGATCTTGGCCTCCGTGACACTGCTCTCTCCTGGCTCCTTTCCTACCTCTCTGATCGTACCTTTAGCATCTCTGTCTCCAGTAACACTTCCCCTCCCTCTCTCAGTTGGGGTACCCCAAGGCTCAGTTTTAGGAACCATTCTGTTCCTCTCTTTACACTTCCTCCCTTGGCAAACTGATTTCATTTTTTAGCTTTCAATACCACCTGTACACTGATGACACCCAGATCTATCTATCCTCCCCTGATCTCTCTCCCTCTGTCTTAGATCATGTAACTAACTGCCTTGCATCTGTCGCTACCTGGATGTCTGCATGTTTCTTGAAACTTAACCTCTCCAAAACTGAACTCCTCATCTTCCCTCCCTCCAATGCTAGGATTCCCCCATCAATCTCCCTAAATGTTAATGGTGCTATCATCTCCCCGTCTGTTATGGAATTGCGCCTACCACATCATGTCCGGTACAGGTACCGGCGCCATCTTGTGACGCGCCTCACCAACTGTCTAACCCGCCTACCACATTGTATCCGGTACAGGTGCCGGCGCCATCATTATTGGCTAACGGGGGGTCTAACTAACAATATGTATATTTTTTACTTGTCTTTCATTATTTATATTCATTCTTTCTGACAGGCACCGTCTTGCACCTGTGGTGTGAAGGAAGGAGGAGCCCAATATGCAGGGGAGACTATAAATCAAAAATCAGAGTCCATAGGAAAACCGAGGTCAAAGTTCAGGCAGTAATCAAAAAGCGAGGTCAGAGGGCAATCTGAGGTCAAAGTTCAGGCAGTAATCAACAAGCGAGGTCAATGGGCAATCCAAGGTCAAAGTTCAGGCAGCAATCAGCAAGCGAGGTCAGTAGAGAATCCAAGGTCAAAGTTCAGGCAGCAATCAGCAAACAACGTCAGTAGGGAATCCAAGGTCAAAGTTCAGGCAGCAATCCGTAAGCAAGGTCAGTAGGTAATCCGAGGTCAAGTTCATGAGGGTCAAGTTCAGGAAACAATCAAACAGGCAAGGTAACTAGGTCACTATAGGAACAGGAGCACAGAACTGAAGACACTCTGTAATGCACTTAGCGTCTCAGAATATCTGAGCACTGACATGATGGTGTTCAGGTGTTTTATAGGGATCTCAGGCGTGACGTCACGCGTCACGCCTACAGACCCGCCCACAGTACAACCCTTCATACAGTTCAGTGAGGGAGCCGGTGCTGGGAGCACCTCCCCTCCTGTATAAAAAGCCTCCGTCCCGCCCCCTCTGTCTCTTTCCCCATGGACTGCAGAGGGAGGTGGTTTCGGAGCAGCATGCTGCAGCACCACCCCCCACCTCGGCGTTCCTGCACGCGCGAACCTCGCTCCCTGCGAGGACACGAGGAGAGGAGCTCCGGGGGACACAGCCCGCGGAGGACACCGGCGATGAACGGCCAACGGCACGCACCTGTCCATACGTCGGCGCCTTCCCTTGTTCGGAGCGCGGGCAGCGGGATGCAGCTGCTGCCGGCAGTTACGTGCCTGCACAGGGACCCCCTCCCCAGGTCGTCAGCCCTCCGGGGCGTGCCCCAAGGCGAAAGACGAATCAGGGATTCGGTGACGATGAAACGGAGTCTGGCAGGTAGCCGTGAAATGTTATCCACTGGTTTTCCAGATAGTTTTTCAGCTCTCCCCCCTTTCAAGTACGCTGACCGCCCACATCTCAGAGGGCATTGCCGATCAGGCCTTAATGGTAGCAGAACTCCGCACCTTCCGCGACAAGGGGGCTATCCAGCGGGCAAAAGGATCAATCGGTTTCCTCAGCTCCTTTTTCCTAGTACGCTAATGCACCGGGGGCTTCCGCCCAGTGATCAATCTACGGGCTCTCAATGCTTTCGTTTATCGCCACTTCAAAATGGAAGGGATCCGTCTCTTCTGAGACCTTATGTTGGAAGGCGGTTGGTTTACATGGTTAGAGCTCTCGGACGCTTTCTCTCCATCCCGATTCACCCAGATTCCAAGCGATTTCTTCAGTTTTGCTGGGGCAGGCAGGTATATCAGCCCCTTGGTGTCTTACAAAGCTCCCGAAGCCGGTCATGGCTCTCTTCAGGTCCAGGGGTATCAGGTGTATAGTCTATCTAGACGACATTCTGCTCTACTCTAGCTGCCGGGAGACCCTGCTCGCCCAGACCGATTTCGTGGTGCAGACCCTTCACCAACTCTGGTTTCTAGTCAATTCTTTCAAATTCGAACTAGTCCCAAGCCGCTTTCTCTTCTTAGACTTCTTAGACAACATGTCGGCGGTTCGGTATATCAACCGCTTAGGGGGTTCTCGGTCCAAGTACCCCGTGGCATGCATCCGCTCATCCTGGAAAGACATCTCCTCCTGGTGGTATGGAAGATTTCAGGGGACCCCGAACCGTCTCGGGCCTATTGGAGGCGGCTCAGTCCTTGCTCCGGAAATCTTGGGCTCTAGGTACCAGTATGTCATACCGGACAGCTTGGCGAGGCTGGGCTCCTTGGAGTTTGGGACGGCACGGATCCCCTTGGCTCCCTTAGTCTGCCACCTTTTGCATGGTATTCCTTTATCCCGTCCTCCGGCGCCACGCTACGGCTCTATGTGGGAAGTAACTGTTGTGTTAGATTTCCTTCGGGATGGCCAGACAACCATTCGCTCTCCCTCCGACAGTTGTCGGCGAAACGTACCCTTCTGTTGTGTTTCTTATCCTTTTGTAGGGTTTCGGATGTTAGCGCTTTGGATGCACATGCTGTCTCTATTCTCCCCTGAGTTGTTCTCCTCTGTATCCTAGCCGTTTTTTGTAGACGATCCAAAAATTATGTGTCTCCGGGTGTGTCAGGACTTATCTGTCACGCATGACGTCGATATGTCCGGTCTTGTCATCTCAACTCCTCCTCTCCTTTGTGAAACCTTTCAAGGCTGTTTTCTTCTCTTACAAGAGCATCGGTGGTCTTTCCGTCAGGGGGGCTGCAGCCTCCTGTGCCCTTCAGGCTGGTGGAGCTTTAGTGGATATTCTGTGAGCGGCAGATTGGTCCCGTGCCTCCACCTTTCGGGCATTTTATTTCCGCCCGGTTTCTTCAGGGGCAATGGCGTTGGTTTCCGGCGTTAAAAATGCACAATAGGAAGCCTCCTGTCTTGCCTTAAAATTTGAAATTATTATAGCCTTGGTGCCCGAATAATTATAATTTTAATAAAGACAGGAGGCGAGTATTTTCACTCCCTGCCTTCCCGATGGTTAGGTGTACACTCTGGGAAAGTAGGCCGGGTTTGAATTAGTTTTGTGGTTTTGTCTGCTCCGTTGCGTTTGATAATTTGTGATGACAGTGTCAGTGATGCTTGTTCTACTGTGTTTTACCATGTTTGTGAAGAATTTGGTTCTGTTATGTCTCTCTCTTTGTTTCAGCTTGATACCATCTCCGTGTCATAGCGGTTCTGTTTCCCAGTTGGAGTGCATTGTCGCCTTGCTCTTGACTTTGGTTCCAGTTCAAGCCCCTGTTCTGAGTGTTGGGTTCGGTTTTACATTGCTAGACGGTTTGCTGCGTTCTTCAGTTCCGGGTTCACAGCGGACGAAAGAGGAAGATCGTTAAGGGGTTTATATACCACCTGTGTACTGTTTCTATTGGTTGTTTTCACTTGTGTTATTAACTCTTTCTTTGCTGCTGTTGGTGAGAGTAAAGGAAGATATGCAAAATACTCGCCTCCTGTCTTTATTAAAATTATAATTATTCGGGCACCAAGGCTAGAATAATTTCACATTTTCCCCCTGGTATGGGGCAACTGGCATCTGCTTCATAAGGGTTTTTTGCCTTCCTCTGGATCAACACAGTAGGGACACAATATGTATATAGGTTGAACTTGATGGACTTTGGTCATATTTCAACCTTATGAACTATGTTACTATGTTATGGAACAGCAGGGCCATGCCACAGTCATGGCAAAATATGTTATTGCTTTGGCAAAATATGTTATTGCTTTGACTACTCAATTGTCTAACATACATAGTTTTCTCTTCTATTCCAGATCCCAGCACCCTCGAAGGTACTCATTCCCTATTGCCTGGGGAGTGGGTGGTCATAAAGAAACACATCCAATCTACTCTGGAACCGCGATTCGAGGGTCCCTATCAAGTGCTGCTAACAACTCCTACCTCAGTACAAGTTGAAGGGAAGCCCACGTGGATACACGCGTCACACTGCAAGAGAGTCAAAGGATACGATCCTCCAGCAATTGACTCTTACATGTGGGGAAAAATGATTATACAAAAAGGGCACACTGGTTCTAAGGCTCAAGCTATCAGTCACAAGGGGGGGCGGGTAGCCATTACAAGAGACGCACGACAACCAGGTCCTCCTACTTTTTGGTATAATTCCAGTAGCACCTCAGTAGCCACATTTTCGTTTCAACATTGCCATATTATAGACTGTGTTTCTAGACGCTACAGCAGAATATTTACTGGAACAGAAAACCAAGACGGGGTCAGTACCTACAATTACGACCCCGGGTACTGTAACCCTGAAAATGGAAACTACGAATGTGTCTGGTACATATGCTATGTCGGAGCACAATGGGGGGAAGACTGCGGATATTGGAGCTCAGTTATAACAAACTCAGGTACTGAATGGGGATATAAACCCCCAGAAGCCCTAGCCCTTAAAGATCAGTATGGTAAATCCTTAGTTACGCGAATGACCCTCTTGTCCACCGGAACAGGTAGCAATCAACGGTATACTCTTACTATAGAAAATCCACGGCCGACCGATGCCGAAAATATATTTTCGGAATTTATAAACCTGGTGGAGGATCCAATGAAAACAAGGCCAGGGCCCCCTTCTATCTTAAAGATATCTATAGCAATTCAGAATGGAAAGAGCCTCAAAGTAACCCCTCAAAACCAGTAGCTCCACCCAATCCCCTGGCTCCCAATTCTGGCTCATCCATCCGACGCATGGTAGCTATTGCAAACCCCACTTACGATGATACCGGGGCCATAAAAACTGGATATAACGACCATAATCTATGGCTTGAGTGGATGAGGTATTCTGCACAATACCTCATCAAGCACAATAAATCCAATTGCTATGTGCGCGGCAGGACCCGTCCACATCTTGGAACGGTACCTCTAAAATTACCATACCAGTCACTATTATGTCTATTGAGTCTTTACACCAATACCAGCAGTAAATTCACGAATGTGAAAAATGGAAAGTTGAATATCCCCTATTAATAAAAACTCCTAAGCTCAGTGAAGGGATCACTATATATCCCGGTAATTACACTTGTATTTCAAACACCATAGGAACTGGTAAATTTCTTGGTAATGTCTCGGACGGCAGCTGTGCCGAATACAGTAATCTGACCGGTTCCCTCACACAAAATCAAGTATATTCCCTGGGAGATATCTATTGGCTATGTGGGGATATGAAATTGCATACCAGGTTAGAAGGTAGTTGGACTGGCTATAATGCCACTACTTATATTGTCGGAGAGGTCAGAAACTGTTGAACCCCAATCCACTTTATCTTGCAAGAGACACAGTGCATCAAAGACCCCCGAGGGAAGCTTCGACCCCCATGTATATATAGATGCGATAGGCGTCTCTAGGGGGGTCCCAGATGAGTACAAATGTATTTGGCCAATTATTATTGTGAATAAAAATGTTGACTGGATTAACTATATCTATTATAATCAGCAGAGATTTGTCAACTATACCCGAGATGCGCTCCAGGGACTTTCAGATCAATTGGAAGCCGCAACCCAGATGACTTCAAAATCGTATGGCATTAGATATGATCCTGGCAGAAAAAGGCGGAGTCTGCCAAATAATTGGAGAAACTTGCTGTACTTTCATTCCAGATAATACCATTCCAGTTAAAGCGCAACTCCAGAATCGATCATCCATGGGCTGGTTCGGATGGCTCAAAGGATGGAAACAAACCCTGGTCCAGCTGGGAATAATCTTACTGATTATTGTGATTATTGTTGCTTTTATGTGTAGTTCCTTGCCTTCGACGTTTGTGCGACAAAATGCTTGCTGTAGGCAAGACTACCCCATTAATGCTCATGTACGATGACACCGCGCCAAGTCTTGCGGCTTCTTATGAAACACCATTTAACTCAATAGTTTCCCCCGACGGTAAACCCCGCCCTGTTTAGGGACATATAGATCCGAGGGACATGTCCAAGACCTGAAACCGGGATTTTATCTAGTAGGGATAATTTGTCGCCACTGCAGGTGAAGAGGATGCGGGATCATGTCCGGTAGGATCTGTCAGGACCATCATATATTCAAGGGGGGACTGTTATGGAATCAGAATATATCAGCAAGAAATGCTTATTGCTCAGATGAATATATGCTGGCTTTGACCAATATAAAGGGTCACACCTCACGCAGGGATGCGGGAGACACAAGTAGCATTGCTTTTAGTTTGACATATATCAACTTCTGCAATTATACGGTTGACCTAGATGATGCTAATATGATCTTCTATGCACCTGCGTGCCAAACAAATCTATATAATTTGCATATAACGGTTGCTTGCTTTCAGCCCCCATCACGTAGAAACGCGCACAACTTTCTGCCTATTTCCGCATAGGTTCAGGATTAACCAATTAACACGATTTGCGTAGCCTAACACCCCTTTTTCCAGAGCACTATATAAACTATAGTATAAACATAATAAAGCAGAGTGATTTTGGACCTGACCCAGTGTGTGTCGTGTGTCTTATTTTTCTATCCGTGCACGTACATTCAGATTTAAATAATTTGGAGCAGTTCAACAATTGAAGATAGGCTTTATTGAAAAAGCATCCAAAACAGTCTACTCATGCACGCTGTCTTGGTGTCACCCTTGACTCTGACTTTGTGTTCACACCCCATATTCAGTCTGTCTCTAAAAACCGTTGTCTCCATCTTAAAAACATTGCCTGCATCCGTCCCTTCCTAATACAGCATCCCACTAAGGCTCTTGTCCATACCCTGATTATCTCCCGTCTTAATTACTGTAACTGTCTTAGCTGGTCTCCCTTCTAACCGTCTCACCCCTCTACAATCCACCATGAATGCTGCTGCCATACTTATCTTCCTCTCACATGGCTTTACTAATGTCTCTCCCCTCTATCAGTCTCTTCACTGGCTGCCTGTGCGCTTCAGGATTCATTCCAAAATCCTCACTCTTACTTTCAAAGCCCTTCACAGCGGTGCCCTTCTCTGCGGTGCTCATGTTTAGCTGAAGTTTTCTTCTTTCCCGTTTACTGAACCCACACAAGTTATATATTGTTTTCTTTCAGCACAAGAAGGGCTTTTGTTAGATGTCATTATTTAGTATCAAATAAAAAGTATAAAATATGGTGAAACATTTAGAAAAAAGGACTTTTCTGAGATTAGAAATACCCAATGTTTTTATGTTTTTTTTTCCTGCACGTTGTGGGGCAAGTAGTGTTCTGCTATTTCAAAACCATTTGTTCCCAGTCTGGTATTTCTTCCCCCATGTGCCATTTTGGCTATCTTTGAAGCTGGCCAATGCAGTTTACCCCATCACACCATATGTTTTTGAAAACTAGACAACCCAGGGTATTTCAAATGCTAGTATTTTAACTTTTTCCATGCACTAATTCCACCAGTCTTTGACAAACTTTCTGGTAGTCATTTTTTGGTGTTTTTTTTTTCCACACGCATTTTACTTCATGAATGAATTAACAGGTCCTGGTATATGTCACCGTCACACAACACCAATATGTGTTCAGTAACATCTCCTGAGTACAATGATACCTCCATGCAGGGGTTTGTTGGGTTGTTGGGGAGGTAAAATGCCACATTTGGGAAGTACACATGTTGCCACATTTGGTACATCTTTGAGCCTGACCAATTCAATGTGCCCTATAAAACCATATGTTTTTGAAAACTAGAAACTCCATAGTATTTAAAATGCTGGTATTTTAACTCTTTGCATGCACACTGTCGCAGAACCCTCCCTGCGATGGGCTCCTGTGGAGCTAGGAAACAGATTTGGAGCTCAGAAACAGATTTGGGGCGCCTGCATATTGGTAGGGGGTTCATGTGTGGTCTTACTCTCAATCGGGTCATGATTTACAGGAGAAAGAACTCCATGGCCAGTATTTACACCTGGATGTGATATCCAGCAGGGTTTGAGCCAGAAGTCAGGGAAACACCCGTGTTTATCAGACTACAATAGCGACCCCCTACTGGACTGAGGTGGGCATAGTGCAAATACTGAGCTGTGTGCAAAGGAGGACCTGATGAAGAACTTTGTGTGGTTTGTTGTGTCTATTGTATGTAAATTACCCCTTGTACTGTTTATATAACCCTGTGTTTCCAAATAAACAGAGTCCTGTTTTCACCTTAACATGAGTGGCGTCTGATGCTTGTAGTGGGCTGCTATGATCCTTTATTGTCCTTTTTAGGACAAGGATCAGCTTCTGCTAGCCACAGTGCCAGTGCAGCTCTGGTGTAGCGGCATCCCCCTTCTCTCTACAATGCTTGTTCTGTCTGGAGCTGAAGGGGTTAATCGCTGGTGTCCCAGCAGGAGAAGCAACATTTGGCGGGAGTACCCAGTCGGGGTACAGGGTGTCCCGTCACACATGCATTTTACCACCAGACTTTCTGTATGCAGTAGTATTTTTTTGTGTGTATTTTTCCTACACACGTTGTACTTTAGGTATAAATTTACAGCTCCTGGTATATGTCACTGTCACATAACACCCTAATATGTGTTCAGCAACATATCCTGAGTACAGTTATACCCCACATGCATGGATTTGTCAGATTGTTTGGGGCTAAAAGGCCACAAATGGGACATGTGCATTTTTTAAATTGGAAATTAGACATATGGTCATCCTTCCACGTGTGTTAGTTGGGACATTGTTGAACCCGGCCAATTCAATTTACCTCATCATGGGGTAGACACCCCATGGGCATTTAACATGCCAGTTTTTTTACTTTTTCCATGCGAGAATTGTTTTAAAATAAAGCGCTAATTTTAGGACTTGCTCATAAATATATATATATTTTTGGCTTTTTTTAAACATTTTTTGGAACTGGAAGGTGACATCAGTGGGGAATTATTTTTACATGTTACCCTTTTTTTTAGTCAAGTCACCTTTATTTATAAACAGAGCAGCGAGGTGTAATCACAGCAGTATAAGATATACATACAGGTATGTGACAGTGAAATACCAACGTACAGCACATCTGAGCGAGGAGAGAAATGTACAGGAAAAGGATACATACTGCAACAGAATAACTCCATTATCCCAAAATAAAGTATGACGTTGCTCGAACAAAAGTGACAAAATGAATTGTACAATCAGAAATAACAGCAACACAGTAAAACAAACAGGACCCCGTATCAATGAAATAACGGAGGAAGAGAAAAACTCCCACGGAGCTGTATGAGTCCAAATAACAGTTGTAGGTACCACCGCAACGCCGGACAACAGAGCGACGAAGCGGGGACACCAAACATATGCTGAATACAGTAAACAATGAAAAAGAAAAAAAAAAAAAACAAAGGAAGGAGGGAAGAAAAGATGAGGTCTCCCCCACCAGGCAGGCGACACGGACAGACACAAAGTGGCATGAGAGATGTGTGACGAGGCAACACGTAAAAAGAATGACAGTGGCCGAAACTAAATAAGGTGAGTCCGGGTAGCAAAGAACCCCTCCAGCTCGGAGGCTGTATGTGCGTGAAAGCCGAGCATGGGGATCAACAGGTGGATGGGGGTGGAGACTGAAAAATGGCTGTGAACCTAGGAGAGGAGAGAAATTGGTGCCATGGTAGCCATTTAAGATCATTCTAATCGCTATTAAATCTTCCATATTACATATGTACATAACCTGTTTCAACCAAGCGTCGAGAGGCGGAGGTTTGTCAGAGCGCCAAAATCTGGGGATAACAGTTTGAGCCGCATTAAGGAATTGAAAGGTAAGTGTACGTTTATATGTGCCAAAGGACATGGAGGTGTGATGTAGCAGGATTAGTTCAGGGGTGAGGCGGAACTCCGGGTCTACGATCTCCCCAATGACCTCCCCTATCTTACCCCAAAAAGGACGCAGTAGTGTGCAGGCCCACCAGATGTGGAGATATGTGCCACGATCTAAACCACATCTCCAACACAATGGGGATACTTGGGGGATGAAGCGATACAAATCCACGGGGAGCCTGTACCATCTAGACAAAAGCTTGAAAGCAGTTTCCTGCGTTTTACTTGAGATGGAACCCCTGTGAGTCAGAAGGACCATGGAGTCCCAATCCTCTGACGTGAATGACATGCCCAGATCGTGTTCCCAAAGCTTGAAATAATATGGCTTATCAGGAAGGCGTGACAAAACCACTATGGCATACAGTCTGGAGAGGAGATGGGCCGGCTCCGAACCAGTGTCGCATAGCTGCTCGAGAGCCGTGAGCGGTCTATGGTTACCATTTTTTTTAAACTTTATTTTTTAAAAAAATGTTATTATTATTTTTACATTTATTTTACTAATCACATTGTGAAACATAGCATTTCTGGCTTATAGCAACTGAATTGTACGTAAACCCAACATTGCATGTATATATCTGTAAAAATACATGCAAACTTAGCATTAAAGGTATTGATTAAATAAACAATTCACAGAAACCTAAAATTGTAGGAATAGATCACAGGTTGCACACCCCAAAGACGATCCTTGGGACCCATATTACACACATAGAACTTGCCCAGCACCCAGATCACACGCCATAAAGGAAACACATGGCCAGTCAGAGTCCCGGGTTTCCTAAAAGCAATGGCTATATTGTGTAAAAGCAGGATCAGCCAATACCACCCAGGGTTGAGCCCCAAGGATCAAATGGTCTGTACTATAAACAACCAGGTTAGATCCAAAAATGAAATCAGGGAGCAAACTAGAGGCTCCAGGGCTACAGAAAGTCACGTAGTCCAAAAGGGATAGCTGGAGTTCAGGTACACGATGTAAACAAATTGGTAAAGCAGAGAAAATGCTAAGGTATAGGCACCAGCTTACAGCTAAGCGAAATTAAAACTAAACACAGGGCATTTACATTTGAATCTGTCGCCCTCTGATGATATCACTATGTACAGCCACACCTCCTGGAAGAACCCTGCATTAGCTGTGTAGTAGAGTGGAGATGTGTTGCCATGGCAACAGTATAACTGAGGCGACACCTCTCCCTCTGTCTGCTGATGGAAGGGCGTAAGGGCAAGAACTGTGACAATCACACACACATAGGACTTGCCCCAGCACCCAGATTGCACACATAGGACTTGCCCCAGAACTTGGATTGCATACAAAGAGCTTGCGCCAGCACACAGATTGTACACAAAGGACTTGACCCAGCACCCAGTTTGCACTCATAAGATTTGCTTAGGGATTGCATCTACAGCACCTGCTTGCATTTAGACATATCTGCCCTAAAATACATTGAAAATGCTCTCTCTTTTTCCCTTTCTCCCCTGTTTCATCATCTCTCTTGATTCTTTATATCTTTTTCCACTTTCTCATTACCCCTTCGTCTTTGTCTCTGCCCTTCTCTTTGGTCCTACCCTTTGTCTTTATCTCTTCCATTTCTCATTACCTTCTGTAAAGTTGTAAAGTTGTTTGAGTAGGGCTCTCCTTACACTAATTGATACGTTATATACACATTGTTAAGTCATGTTTACCTATTGTTCAGCACTTCCTTTCTATTTGATCACTCTTATATTCTTTCTCTCTCTCCCCTTTCTCTTTATCTGTCCTTTTTCCCATTTCTCTTTATCTCCCCTCCTTTTTTTACTTCACCTTTTTCCCTTATTCCAACCCTTTATTTCCCCTCCTCTTTCTCAATATCTCTCCTCCTGTATCTCTCCCTTTTCATCCCTACCATTCATTTTTCTCTTTTATCACCCCCCTTTTCCGATCCCATATCATTATCCCTCCCTTTCCTCTTTTTCTCTCCCATTTCTCACTGTCTCTCTCCTTTCTCCTCATTTCTCATGATCTCATTTCTTTTTAATCACATTCTCCATTTTCTTTCTCTAGCTATCCTCCCCTATCTATATTCTCTTCTTTCTCTTTATCTCTCTTTGTCCCCATTTCTCCTCCTTCTCACTGTCCCTCCCCCTACTCCCAATCGATCCCTCCTTACTCAATGTCTCTCCCCATTCTCCCAATCTCTCCTCTTTCACATTATCTTCCCATTCTCTCTATCTATGCCTTTTCTCTCTCCTCCTCGTTATCTCTCCCCTATATCACTTCATATCTTCATTTTTTTTACTATTTATTCTATACTATTTATCTCTCAACTTTCTCCCCATCTCTTACCTTCCTCAAGTTCTATGGTGGAAGGACAAGGTCTGTTCATATAGACCGTTGTCTCAGTGCTCTATAGTGGTATGCACAGCTTCAGTATTGAATGCTGTGATATAACATTTCTCTAGATACATTAATAAAATGCATTTGCCTCGATAACCCCTTAAAAGACCTTATCTGACGTGATGACGTGACGCGGACATGCGCGCCTCCGTAGCATGCTCCGGTACTGGTAGACTGCTCCCTACCGCGAGTGATCCCGCTTCCCACGGCCGGACAAGCCCGGAGCCTTTGCTGGTCATCCAACTACTGCCTATTGCCATCCGTTCTCCGCTCACTAGCCGCCTGCCGCTAACTGCCTGTCGCCCCCCCGCGTGCCGTCAGCTGTCTCCCGTCGGATTCAACCTGCTGGATGGTGTTCAGGGTAGGATTTGGTCGGGTGGGACACGTGAGAGGGGACGGGGGGAGTGATTTCGGCGGGTATAGTTGGCGGGCGGTGAAGCAGCGCGGAGTTCGGGGCTTGAGTGGATTTTTGGCCTCCTTTCCGTGCGTATAGCACGGTCTTGCACAGGAGACCAGGCGTTATAACGCCCTGATGATGGGCAAGGCCCTTGGAGCTCAGTAAGGAGAGCACCCAATAATAGGGCTCTCTCCCTTAATGTTTTAGATCGTGCCGGCTGGCTGGTGGTTGCATAATACATAAATAGAAACCAATGAGAAGAATGAAGATAAAAGAACAAGTATAAATATAGAGACAAATATTAATTTGGATTACAATTTACAGATCGTAACCTACTGCAACATATATCAACAGACTTAAGAGACTTATACTCAATACCATTTAACAGCAGCTTAAAAGGAAACGTATTAAGAAGCAGTAACAAAATTGAATCAATTGAACCTCACTTGTTTTTTTGTTTTTTTTTCTTAACCAAGATTAATTGCTGTGATCTTGCTGAGTGCCTGACAATTGCTCTATTATATACATTTTGAAGATTTAAAAACTTTAGAAAAAAGAGAAGAAGTAGAGAAAGATTGCAATCGGTATATCTGGCCACAAATATAATTTGACTGTGGTGGTAACTGCAGGAGGGAAGAAAGAAAGTTAAAGGAAGAAAGGATAAAGAATAAGAGGGCAATATGGCCCCTAAGAAAGATAAAGAAAAAATTGTAGACAAAACAAAATCAATTAATACTTTTTATTCGCCAAAACGTTCTGAACTAGAAACGTCCAGTACAAGGAAATCTTCTGCTGGAAACACCAGAGAAAGAAGATCTTTCCCCCTGGAGCCCAGGGATATAATAGTTCATAACCCACCTGAAGAAGAAATTCTACCTCAGGAGATTACTAATCAGTCATTAGGCCTTATGTTCGACTCATTATACAAAAAATTGAAACAAGATATGGATAAAAATTCTGCGGACCTAAAGAAAGAAATTGAATATTTAACGGAAAAAGTGGAACTTCAAGCAATCCAGCTTAATCAAATTCAAGATGAAAATACGAACCTTAGAAATATAAATGGAGCAATGGACAAATGAATTAACCTTTTAGAGAACAAGGTGATAGAAATCGAAGATCGATTAAGACGAAAAAATATTCGCCTTAGAAGAATCCCGGAATCTGTCGGAAATGATCAGATGTATATGTTTTTGGAGCGCTTTTTTAGTTCATTTATATCTGTAGAGAAACTTGGTTCGTATTACATAGAATATTTTCACAGACTAAGAAAACCCAAAGAAGTGGACCCGTCATCTCCACGGGATGTTATCTTAAGATTTGCAAATTTACAATTAAAAAATTTTATAGTACAAAGCTTTAGAAAAAATCTGAAGTCAATCCCCCAACCATATAACGATATCAGAATCTTTCCGGATCTTTCTTTTGCTACGCGACACGCAAGAAAAATTTTTTCTCATCTGACACAAA
>VKOC01017785.1:0-18028 GCA_009364415.1 Spea multiplicata
GTACATTAATGACAGCTGGTGTTGTGTCCTGGAGGTTAGCTGCTCCAGCAGATTTCCCTTTTAGAGCAAAATTGGGCACTGTGCATACAGAAAAGTGGAGGAAATAGTGCGTAGAATGTGATACATGACGACATAATGCAACTTTGAACTAATGAACTTTGTGTAATATTGCATGTGCTAGTTTTGTGTTTGGGAGGCATAAATCTGTTTTAAACTCTGTAACTTATCATTTACTATTTCTGCTTCTAGAACGTGACGCAACATACGGTATATGCACAAATTCGACAGACAGATAAATGGCAAGATGTCATTTTCATGTTCCAGACAACGATGGGTTACTGTTACTCATATCTGACTGGTGTTATTTGAAACGTATTAACAGTTGTTTAAGACATAAAGTTTCCAATAAGAATCCAGAACAAAAGAAAATCATTATGACCTGTAAGATGAGAATTAGTCGTCATCTCAGACTTGCTAAATACAGCGAAGAAACTGCCGCTTTACACCATCAGTAATAGTTATCTTTCTTTAGCTACAAAGATGCCATACAATGCATGGAATAAGCTACACTACTATGAATAAGGTACTTAATCCTTTTCTAAAAGCAGCATGGAAACTATTTCTGCAGACAAAGACCATCACAATTAGAATAAAATCTTCAACTAGATGAAACCTGATCACAGACTTCATAAACAGAAATGTACTTTGTGCTTGAATGTTTTGCTGTCATTACAAGCAGTATAGAAAAGTATATCACGGCTGACGTCAGTAAAAATGATTGCATATAATCAACCCGTAGAAAACAAAATTTTAGTCAAGCACTGGGGTATTATGGTCCAGAAATAAGAAACAGATTTCTTAAACTGTCTCTGATTTAACCATAAATTATGCATGGTCCATGTGGTCCATGTGGTCCTTCTTGCTGGAGAAGCTCACCAGGGTTACATGTATACCAAAGATGCTCTTGCTCCCTTTAGAAATATTATTCTTAGTATTGTTGAATGCCCAAACCCTTCCCAGAAAGAATTCTTTAATCAAGCCAAATTTTGCATCATATGTCATTTTTGCCATGAACATTTAATTCGCATTTGATACACAATAGGCATCAGTAGGAAGCACAGAAACGGAAAAGGTTTCTTAAAAGGTTCCATGTTATTTTTATGATTAAACTTTCGATAAAAAAAATACATGACAGAGCTGCTGAAAATTACTTATTTAACATACAATGGAGTACATTTAATGTTACGGAGAATGGCTTCAATTCCCGGAGTCCCGAATGTAGGGCAGACCTGGCCATCTGGCATACCGGACAATGGCCATCTGGCCTACAGCTCTCCACGTTCACCTGATCATCTGCCAAGATGTGCCTGGCTGCAAGCTGCATGAGCAACAAAATGCAATGTATAGTCGCGCATATCCAGCCATTGACTGCCAGGGCCCCCTCATCGTTCCCAGTCTGGTTCTACCTGGATGAGTATGTGTGTCAGTGCTCCTAGACATATATAGTTGTGCATTTTACACACCTATATGTCCAAGTGATTAGGAAAAATGTTGTTCAACCAAAAAGTAACTCCACCTAACTCATCCTAAGCAAATGGCACGACCGACATCCAAAATAATTTTACAAAGAAACATGCATGCATATAAAATATATGAAAGTCCATATATATATATATATACATACATATCCATCAATGATAATTGGCACAGTATGTGTTTATTTTGTTTATAAATAGTAAAATACACATTTATTACTGCACTCACGGTAATTGTATTTAGAGATAATTGTATTATTTACAAATTCATACAACTAAGCACTTTTGTTTGCTGTGACCACCCCGAACGGGGCAGATATTATAATTCTAATTACTCACCATATAACTCAGGAATGCATTATGCATGCTAATAATGAAGCAATTTTCATTAGCGGCAGTTCTGGTGTAATTCATACATATTTAATGGACATTAACATCATGTCCATTTGCATGCTGATTTTCTGAAACTAGTAAGACAGCAATTCCTGAGTTAAGATCAGAGTACATACAATAAAAGAAAAGATCTCCCAAGATCTGGCTCACAATCTACTTCTAACTGGATTAACAACACCCTTTCCTTCTTAAATACAGGTATAAAACTTGTTTTTTTGATAAACATTTATGTCCTGATTTAATTCCGATGCAGGGTTCAGGGGGGTCATGTTGCGCAGCAGCTTGCACTGTGTATGTTAGTACGTTAGTGTGTGTGACTGCGTGTCAGGGTATGTTAATGTGTGTTGGTTAGTGTGGTTGTCTCAGTGTCTCTGGGTATTTTAGTGTGTGTATGTGAATGTTTGTGACTATGTGTGTCTGGGTATTTTTGTGGGTTTGACTGTTGTTTCTGTATGTGGGGTTATTTTAGTGTGTGTCACTCTGTGTGTGTATGCATATGTTAGTGAGTGTGCAAATTAGTGTGTGGGTATGCTTGTGTGAATGTCTAAGTGTGTGTCTCTGGGTATGTTAGTATGTTGTATTAGTGTGGATGCCTTTGTGTGTCAGGGTATGTTAGTGTGTGTGTTAGTGGGAGTGTCTGTGTGCATGTGTGTTGGTGTCTGGGTGCGTGGTAATGTTGAGTATCCACTTGTGTTAGTGTGGGTGTGTGTTAGTGTGAGTTTCGGGTTATGTTAGCATGTGCGTTAGTGTTTGGTTGTTAGTGCGCGTGTTAGTGTGAGTACCCCTCCCAACACGTGCTCTGGATCCACCCCTACTTATAAGTGGATTAACAACACTTAAAAACATATAAAAGCAGGAGGTTTGCTCTGAAAATACATAATCATTCTCTTGGGGTTTCCCTATAACATCTAAGTCTCCATCTAAAGAGGAGAGGCTTTAGAATGTTTTTTTTTTTCCTTAGAGTTGAACACGAATCATACATTTAGATCATGTGATTATTAATGATATAAGCAGTTGCATAGCAAAATTCTATGTAATAAAACACAATGGAAATATAGAGCTTCAACTTGTTGGAGGAGACCAAGACCTCAGTTTCTTTAGATCTTAAATCTGCCATATTCTCCTCTCAGCATCTTCTAAATCTTCTAGTTTCGTCTCAAAACTTCCTTCTCCATGCTTCGACAAATGTCGAAAGGATCATGTTTCTCAATAATCCCCTTCTAATTCAGAGACATGTTCCTTTTAACATTTGTTGAAGCATGGAGAAAGAAGCACCATATGAATCTACAGTACTCCACTAATATACACGACACCAAAATCAGCCAATTACTGCGGCAACGGGCATTTTTTATCCCTGTATATACAATAACGCAGACTTTGTAGTGAAAATTAACTCACTATGATCAATGCACCCCGTTTGCACAAGGTGTTCTATATGACAACTGCAATCTTCTTGTGTATAAAGTCATGAAGATAAAATGTTGTTTTTTTAATAGTAATTTTAGTTTATTGGAAGTTGGTTAATGGGATTAGAACAAGCTGTCTGACACTGTGTGTTAGAATACAATGCGTCAGCTCACAGCGCAGCTATCAAAAGCAATGAAAAATCAGGCAATGCAAAAATACCTCTGATTACAGAAATATTTTCCGCCAAGGAGGTAAGAGTGCCTTGTAAAACTTTCCATAGCAAGTCATCGACTAGAACTAGCTTTTTAAAGTATTTAATCATTCAGTGTAGGAAAATAAATAGACCAGAACCTGCTGAAAATGTGTTTACAATTACTGCATGTGTATTATGTAGATTCTATATATAATGTATATTAAAATGAGTTATATTAAAACCATCTGTACTCCAACTTTTATTATAACCAGTGATGTAACTAGAAGCATTTGCAGGTTGAAACCTGAAGTTCTCATAGTTCCAAGAAGCTCCTTACATAGTGCCAGACTCTTCATACCCCAAAACATTGATTTCTGGTGTCCAAATGGGAACACCAGACTTGGGGGTTATGGACAGACCTGGGACACCTGAGAACCATACCTGAAGAGCCACCTCGCAGAGCATGCAGTGGTGGCCACATGGCAGTTGCAACGGAAGTCCATTGACTTTACAGCTACCTGGTTAAGTCAGGAGGCGATCAGAGGAAAAAGTGGGACAGAGGAGCACATATGCAGAACAACTGGACAGTGCCAAAAATTCAGGACCCACGAAAACCGTGATACTTGGCAGGTGTGGGACTATAGTGGTAGTGAGCAAATACATTGGCAGTTCTCATGCCACAAATCCCACTGTCCCCAAGTTCAGGACATTATATTTATGATTGTGGTTACTGAACTAAATTTGTATTTTAAGGAGCAGATAGGCAGACATCAAAACAGGGACAAGCAAGTTCCGAACTTGTTACTCTCTTCCGTTTGTAATTTACACGCCTGGCGCTTAATAGTCTATGCCTTCTGTTGAGGCTTTGTCCATTTCTACAACATAAACTTACTAATATACATTTCCTATAGTAATATTTCCCGAGACGTGGTTGAACAGCCGCATTCTTTGCCTGAGGCTCTTATTCTAAAAGTGAGGTTGCACAGACAGAACATCAATTGAACTCACTAGGATGTTACACAAATAAACCTCTGAAACGTAAATTACATAAAAGCAAACAGAAACCTTTAGAGAGCATTTTCAGTTTCTATGGCAATTAAATATTAGTGCCGGCTTTTGTATCGCGTGACAATTAAAAGTTTCCAGCAAACTATGAAAGATTGAATGGCATTAAAACATTCATTTTAAAATAAAGGACTTATGCTTGTAACAGTACTGAGCGTAAGATTCTAATGCTACGTTTAGTTACAAAAGTGTTAAATTCCGCAGTGTGGGTGGAACAGCACCTTTAACAAAAGTATTATGGTCCGTGTTTTTCTTGTAAACATTCCTGGATATACCATATATTGCTTAAATAAACAGAGCAGCTGCTGGAAATAACCTAGACTGCTAGAGAGGAGACACATCTCTCCAAAATATATTATAATATATATATAATATTATAATAATACTGAGATAACAATAAGTCTGTGCCTCCCATAGGGTCATCCCATTATTGTTACCCTACCCCCATTCAGTTTGGGATGACGGGGTATATTTGGATGATTTACCCTCCAGGTTTATTTAATAAACCCCTGCCCACTGTGCATAGGGTGCGGGGGATAGGTGCCCCCCTTGCTTAATAGCTTAATTTATTTTTCATTATTATTTTTTATACACAGGAGGTGAGCTGAGGTTAAGTTCCAACTTGTATAGGCAGCCTGCAGGCTACTTTCATGTGAGTGTTAATATGAGTTGGCTTTAGTAAATTTGCAAGTTGGACTTTGGTTCGACTTGTTTGCTGCTGCGGTGTTTTCCAGCTTACCGCTCATACTTTGAGCAAAATTGTGTTTGTTTGCTTCATAATATAAGTGCACATAAATAAGCACTCATTTCACACAACGTACATACATGAGGAGGGGCAAAACAGCTTGGAGAGAGAGAGAGTAGTTTTAGGGGTTCAGTCACTTAAGGGAGAGTCGACAGGAGGGTTTGCAGGAGTGTTTCAGCTCCATCACTTCACTATTCTTTATGAAGGGCCAACACTGGCAGGCTCATACAGTCTGAAGAGCTAAGCCGGCCCTGCATAGTCTATAATTCAATGGGTGAGGAAACTGGGGAAATATAACTATTAATGATACAAGGCCAGCTACAATCGTCATGTGTCAGAAGCTCACTAGACTTGAGCCTATAGTCAGGAAAATGAAACCACAATCTCTCCCACAAACAATTCTTTTAGTGAATAAGCCCCAGGTCTGAGCTCTTACAAAACAAGGACATCAGAGGAGGAAAAAGGACTAAGGGAATTGGGTCCTTAGGAGGTAGAAAGTGACCTTGTTATAAATGAGTGCTAGTCTTCCTTATAATGGCAACATTGCAGTTCCTTATTCCAGAAGAAGATGTTCTCAGCAGTTTACCCGTCTCCAGTCCAAATAAGATTGCTTACAGAATACATTATTGCTGAGTACCTGTAAGAGTTCTTGTGAAATACGTCCCAACTGTCCTTGTGGAAGATTTCTAGCTTGTTCTATTTAGATTCTAGTAGTACCAACTCTTGCAAATTTACATTTACTAGCAGCAGATATGTCAACCATAACATTTTTTTCCTTACCATCCATCATTCCAGTAATTCTTACTTTCATTATCAGACTTTTTTCCACGCACTAGATAGACCCTAGGGAGATAACAATGCTCTAATGTTTTATATTTCCTATAGTATAGCTGTAGTCAGCATTTCATTATTCATAGCTATGGAAACATCTAAGTAGTGTATCATGGTGGCAATACATCAGTGGATACATATACGGTACATTCATACACAGATTTAATGTATGTTAAAATGTTTGAGTCAAAGTCACCTTCTCAAGATCTCTCAAAAACTGGAAAGCATAATTAATGTTTACTATGAAATAATTCATGCGTGATTTTAAGGCCAACTGAAAAGTCTAACAAGTGAATTTTGCTTAATTTTTAGTCCTCTTCAGATTACAGCTGTACCTCTAACAAAAAAGTTAATCTGAGCTGCTACATGATTCTCTGCTTCCACATCAATCAATGCGTGTGAGCATAGATGTGTGTGAGCCTAGATGTGTGTGAGCATAGATGTCTAAGTGGTGTGAGATGGACTATTTTTTAACATGAGTGATGGTAGAATGAGTGTGTGTGTCATTTGTAGCATGTGTGTTAGCATGTGTAAATATGTGTAAGTGTGATTACAAATGTATGTTGGAGGTGGAAAGGAGCAATGATGGCACAAACAATCTCTGTGGGGGTGTCAGGATCCACCTGCCTGCCGGGACTATGCACTAATTTTACACTACTTATTGACACTCATGTTGTTCTACAACCACTAGTGGCCGCCCCTCTCTCTCTGGAGGACCCAGACCTCGTTATTGCAAGCAGCTGGGCCTTGTTACCTGGATTACCCTGCCTTTATGAACCTGCCCTGCCACTCAGTCAGGGCCTTTGTATTGTCTGTAGACCATTCTGCTGTGGCTTTGTACCTGTATCGTTCCTGGTTATCTGCTTTTGTGTTCTTATCAAGTGGGCTCCGTGCCTTTTGTGCCCTTTTAAGTGGGCTCCGTGCCTTTTGTGCCCTTTTAAGTGGGCTCCGTGCCTTTCGTGCCCTTCCAAGTGGGCTCTGTTCTTTTCATGCCCTTCCAAGTGGGCTCTGTTCCTTTTGTGCCCTTCCAAGTGGGCTCCGTTCCTTTTGTGCCCTTCCAAGTGGGCTCCGTTCCTTTAGTGCCCTTCCAAGTGGGCTCCCTGAAAAAGACTTAGTACCGGTATTTATTTATCCTGCTATACGTCTGCTTTCTTGCTTACAGACTATATAACCCTTATTTGCTTGTCCTGTCATATACATGCACTAGATTGCATTACCTAGATTTCTGCTTGTTGTGTCTTTTTTGTATAATAATGTATCATGGGTTACAGACCGAACCCCAAGTTTCCTCTGCACATGGGCTCCTACCCGACCTGATTACCCGAGTCCTGACAGGGGGCAAAGATGACACAGATAGGCTTTTTTTGGGTACCGACAAGCAGGAGCAAAGATGACACAGGCAGGCTGTTTGGGGGCAAAGGTGGCACTCACAAGTTGTTTGAGGACAAATGAGGTACTCACAGGCTGTTTGGGACAAACATGGCACTATGGGATATGTTGCTTGGTGAGGTTAGGGGGCACCGGGGCAATTTTCCCATGGGGGAACCAGTGATTTCTAGTTATGCCTCTGGACTGTTCTTACCATGTGCAAACTGTTATAAAGGAAAGGCTAGATAAAGGTGTGATAGTGAGGTGTAAGAGAATGATTGTATGACAATAGGATAAAGTTGTTTTAGTGTGAGTGTTTTTTTTAAATCTGTGTTAGAGTGAACATGCATATGTAATTGTGTGAGTCTGAGTATGAATGTGTGTGTGTTTGTGTATGTGTAAGTGTGTTAGCGTAACTGAGCGTGTATTTGTGTGTTAGAATGAGTGTGTGTGCTAGTGACATATTAGTTACCAGAAAGAGAAAGCCTCTTGGCTTTACCTGCCCCTCCCCCAGGCCATAAGGTGCAACCCTCCCCTCTCAATTACACATACACATGGCAAATGTGTAGTTTTTGTAAACATTATATTATGTAAAAATATGGCATTTTTTCTCATTTTAATTTGATAACTCATTTCAAATTAAGCTCCATTGAGTTTTGCATTGATTGCTTCAAACTACAAAATGTAGGATTTGGGAAAGACATCCTTTTTAAAATATACTCATTTACCAACCTTTAATTTTCTAGCGGCAAAAAAAACACACCAAATCCTAAATCAATTCTACGAGTATCTGATCATCTGTACCTTTAAGTAGTAAACACAAACTTGAAAAGGTTTTAGTTTGGGATTTACAGGATATTTTCAAGATTTGATGGTGTAAACACTTCAGTGTGATGGATGAAATGCTTCTTGACATATTCAAGGCAGACGCGCTATTTACAAAAATGCTCCCACACAGCGGAGCGTGTCTGGAGGAAATCTCTCTCTCCAAAGCTGACTACAACAACAACAAGTTCATCCTCCACGCTTACACATCTGCCCTTCAGATAGCTAAACAAACATACTTTTCTTCCCCCATTTCATCTCTTTAATCCAACCCCAAACGACTTTTCTCCACCTTCCACGCTCTCCTCACCCAACCCACACCACCTCCCTCATCTGCCTTTAGTGCCCAAAATCTTGCAGACTATTTCCAAAAAACCCCACAATCCATCCGTACTCCAGTGCATGGTCTCCACGTTCCTCCTCCTTCCACGATCAACCCCTCTGCCCCTCTCAGCTCCTTCAGGGAAGCCTCCCACTGACATAAACATCAAAACTTCTCTCTCACCCACTAACAACCCCTATCTCAACCTACATTAACACCTCACCTCCTGTTTCTCACCCCTTATCCACCTAGATTGTAAGTTCCTGCGGGAACAGGGCCCTTCATTCCTCTTGTATCTGTATGTCAATTGCTGTATTGTACTTGTCATTATCTGTAAAAATTTCATCTTGTACAGGAGAAATCTGTCGGCACTTTATAAATAAAGCATAATAATAATAATTCATGTATCTGCACAACATGAGAACAGCTTCCAGGTCCACAGTTCCTTTGGTGTTTAGCTAGTAATGGCTGACCTTATATCTTGGGAGCTACAGGTCAATAACAAAAAAGTTAGTGTGTAGTGTAGGCCACCACAACTCCAATGAAGTTCAGCTAGCAATATGGCTGGTTGAGTATTATTGTAGATGAGGTAAGAGGTACATAAAGACTTAAAACTAAAATAGGATACTTGATAGTTTTGCAGCTATTGTGGTTCACATTTGACACTCCAAATGGATAGCTGGGAATCATGAGATGTCTATTCCACAGCAGCTGCAGTATCAATCATAATGATATTAAAGCTAACCTTTGGCACTCCACTTGAGTACTCGCTTTCACATGATGCGTATGAGTATTAACTAACCCTAGCTGAAATAAACTACCTTGTGTCTGCAGCATACAAACTGTGTCCAGACAGACACCATGTGCCTGTGAAGGAGAAGCTGCCAGACTAAAGAGGAGGAGACCAGCTAAAAGGAGAGAAAGAGAGAAGCAAGCGGTGTACAGTATTAAATAAAATATTTTTTTGCTGTACTCTCCTGACTACCAGGCGCTTCTTTCTGCTATGTCTAATTAATCTGCTCTAAACAGTCTACTGCTGCTCCAGTGTACCTTTTTGAATTTCCAGGGAGGCTAAAGCCATATACCCATAACACCCATAGACATCTTTTTTAATTAGATGGAAAAAATTGTGTTCAGCTTTGTATTTTTTTTAATCACAGGCTATAATGGTGTGGTCGGCATTTTTATTGAATTGTTCTCATGTCTGAGGAAACAATAACATTACACTCAGACAAACTCTATTCAGATTGTTTAAAATAGTTGACATTTATTTTAATTTGATAATTTGATTTCTCTCGGTTAACAGAGACGTATTCCATTAGTAGATCTTTCTTCTTACAGGGTGGTCCCGCATTCCACAGAGTGTAATTGACGCACTGCCTTTGTCACCGTCATATGAAAATCATATCTTTGGTTACTGTTTGGTTACTAAAGAAATGGCCTTACACACAAACACATCAGGTTTGTCCTAGAGGCTCAGAGTATTACACCTAGCGTTGACAAGTGGCTGCTATTTGACCAGCTGGACCATTATTTTTAATAACATCAAAACCGGTTGGATGCCCTCAAAGTACTGGACCCTCAAAGAATGCTAACCGCTGGCTTCTCAGTCTCTTACTGTGTGTAGTTAACCTCTGATGCTGAAGTCTAAACCTCCTTGTGTATACGTTGCCTCTTCTCTGGCTCGATGGACACTGTGGACGTGGTCAACTCAGACCCTGTGAGTGCTTTTCTGCCAAACTGTGGCAAGAATTATTGGACCACAGAGGAGGGCAACTGCAGGGCTTCAGCTTCTCCCTGTACACTAAGTGCTGCATTTATTTAGTTTTTTTTAGGAAGAATGTATATTAAAGTACTCACTGCATTAATATACAATCTTCTTTAGTGGGACTGTCCGGGACTGTGAACGGTCTCTTTAACCTCTTTAATTCTAGAGTTCAAATGTTTTTAACTTGATCGCATAATGTAACCAATAATGTAATGGGTGGAAGCTTAGTGGGTGGCTGCGGAGCTGTTAATATAATATGCTGTGCTGAGGCCAGTAAGACCTCCAATAAGAAGCAGGAGCAGTAAATGTAGTTGCAAATGGTGGGTGAGGCATAGCATAAACTTTCCCACATCACGCTGAAAAAAAGGAGTGTTTGCAACCATAGGTGGAAAATGAAATTTAGGCACAGGCCTAGTGCACCTATAGAAAATATTGATGTTGCCGTGCTGTTCTCTCTTTTAGACCTGGCCTAACTAATCATATGACAGATGTAGTTTCGACCCACGGGCCAGGGCTCAGCTCAGTTACCCAATTAAATAAAAACACCAACACACAATATGGGCCACAGTCGTTTTATTTAACAGTCATTGTCCTGTAAAACCTGAAATAATAAACATAGATGCATTAACAGTGGCAATGACGTAACCAAAACCAACCTAGCTTGCCAAGTTATCCAGGTACCATACCACACACCAATTTAGGGAAGGGACATACGTGGATGCCCCAACCCGGACCTGTGGTTCCGAGCACCACTCCCTGCAAGGAGCCTCCCACCAGTTATGATCATACCACCACCTTAACCCCTTGGATACCTGTCAAGCTACCGCCCACGACTGTGACTAATGCAGCAACACCACAACCAAGGGGAGGGAGGGTGGGACAAACAACACCAGGTAAGGTTAAACAAAATGGATCCTTACTTCTGTGGCAACCAACCTTAAGTAGCCTCCTACCAAAAACTCCTCACATAAAATCCATACTTTCCGCCTTAGCCTAGCCCTGGTCAGTACTCTGTCAGGGCCCCCGTGGGCTTCAGTATAGTCTTGTCCATATTTAGCTTCACTTATATCTGTTTTTTATCTCAATTTGGTGTTGACCTTAGTATGCCAGCTGGTCACCTTTACACTAAGTTTTTACAAACCATGTCATCTGAATTTTCAGCTGCTATTGCAAACACATACATTACTCTTAAGAGCACTTTACATGCCAGTCATGTAAGGAAAATATCTTTCATCACTATTTCGAGTAAATCAATTTTCTCGTTTGAACAGAGAAAAAAAGAAAGCATAAAAAACATACTTGCATGTAAATTTTCCTTTCAGCTGTATGCATGCAAATGGTATTTTTGGCCATACGTAGTGCACTCATAATCTGTTTATCCCTTCTTAGCCAGGACTATATTACACCTTTGACAACTTTGTAATTTTAACTATATCTTTTTCACAGAGGCGTAACAATCATGGTCACTGCGGCACAACTTCAACAGGACCCATCACTCTAGGGGGCCCTGGTGACCCCTGCAAACATTTGTCAGCCCGGTTAAAGCCACTACCTGCAGGTACCCCCCCACAGCTAGCAGCATGGAGAGTATAGAGATCATCCAATTAGATGATCTCTCACATTCTCTCCCGGTACTCTGTGTCTGACTGACCCAGTGTGCAGGAAGTGACATCACATCCACTTCCTGTGTGCTGGATCAGTTTGCACACAGCATAGAGTAAGAGAGACACACCACTCCTGCAAGTAACTTATATGGGCAGGGTAACTGGGCAGAGCAAAAGTGGCATAGACAGGCTGTTTGGGACAAAGATGGCACAGACAAGGTGTTTGGGGACATTGACAAGCATTTTAGCAGTAAAGATGGCAAAGGCAAGCTGCTTGGAGGTACTGACAAGCTGCTTGGGTACAACAATGTCACAGACAAGCTATTTGTGGCGCCGACAAGCTGTTTGGGGATAAAGAATGGACAGACAAGGTGTTTGGGGCAGCAAAGATAGCAAAGGCAAGCTGTTTGGGTACAACTATGCCACAGACAAGCTATTTGGGGCACTGACAAGCTACTTTGGGGCAAAGATGGCACTGGTAAGCTGTTTGGGGGCAAAGGTGGCACTCATAAGCAGCAAAGCTGGCATTGTGGGACATGTTGCTTGGTGAAGTCAAGAGGCCCAGGGAACAAAATATTTTTTTAGACACATACATATATTTTATATATATATATATATATATATATATATAATATATATATATATATTTGGATGATTACAGGAAAGTCTTTTGTCGCAGTGAATGTATTTGAAGCTCATCGTTTATGAATCTCATGAAACCTCTTAGAACACTATATTTCCAAAAATGTGACACAGGGTTAGTTGAAGTCTGTAAATCCTGGGAAAGATGGCTTGTTAATTGAAGAAAATGGCTTCAGGGATACCAATCAGCCAGCATTTTCCCTACTTGATGGTAAAAATAACATTTTATCAGGCATTACTCATTCTCAGTGACTCATGAGCATAGTGCATGCAACTCAGCACCCCATGCAGCTGCCTATGTCACCCCTATGGTGGGGCTGGCCTTGGCCACTTGGTCTTTAAGATGTTTCCAAAAGAAGCTGCACCAAGTAATCAGAGTAAGGTGATAGCATGGCCGTTGGTAAATGCATTCTTGAACAGTAAAATAAAAAATACCTCATGTTCTCTTGACTTGAAGAATGTCAAACAGACTTAATGTCCCATGCTGTAATATTTTCTGCATGATTAGTGTATAGCCCCAATAGGCAAATGAGACAACCGACCAAAAGCAGTTTAATTATCAACAAATTACGACTCTCTGGATTGTACAATACAAAATGAATGCAGAACATTAGATACATATGATAACAATTCATAAAAATACATAGGTCCAAGTACTCCGACCCGCTTCTCCAGTTACCTCTATTTTACCTCTAAGCTGTATTTTCTAATGCACAGTGGTACACATTTCTCATCAAATGGTCTGCATTTTCAGCGTAACTAGGTGATTCAAGGTAAAAAAAAATTTTTTTATGTATCTGCACTTACACTGATTCAAAACATCAATTTGTGCAATCCAGAACCAATTAATTCTGCCCTGGCTGATCCTGCACAAGGAGCAGGAAATATTACTTAGTAATTGTACATCCTACACTACAAGGACAAAATAAACTATATCGGTGAAACATTTCCAGAGTAAAAAGCACCCATCTAGTTTGCTTTACACTTAATTGTCCTTACTAAAATTAGGGGAAAAAATAATTTCCCACATCCTGCTGGAATTGCGCCATGTCCTGGTGCACTGTGATTATGTCAATAATATTACGATCTAAGAAAACAATGCTATAAATTATGATTTATTTTTTTTTACAGCACATTGTGAATACTTATATGCATTAAAAAAAAAATAAGACACTTACCCCAGCTAGAAGCTGCAGCTTTGCAGTTGCCCTCTTCATGGTCTGATTATTCTTGCCATCGATTGGCTGCCTAAGGGGGAAATGGACAAATGCATATGGGGGATTTTCAAGACTTTCCTCGTGTGGTTGAAAGGGACCACCAAGGGACCATGCAACTTAAACACATTAAAGTACATATCATGGCTGGAGTGCCCTGCAGGTTACGGATCACTCATGTTCTGGGTTTATTTCGATAAAGTTGGGAGAAAATGGTATATTTTCCATTTGTCAAAAAATGTTGACAGAGACACTGAAGAAGAACTGGCATAATGTGTTACCTTCTAGTGATCCATCACAGACATCGAGCAATGTCCACTTTTTGTGTTGACGTTGACCTTTGGGAAGATGAATACGGGCCCAAATGGTTTCAAGATTCATAAACCTTGACTTTATGGATAAGGAGGAAAGAAATGGAAGAATGTTGAGCAGGAATCAAGTAACAGTAACACACAGGCATCGTGAATATTATTTAATTTGCAGCGGGGTCTAAGGTAACGCTGATGAACGTAAGATTCAGTTCTAGTTGTTTTCAACAGAAATGTAAACGCTGTTTTGCAATGTAGTTTTGCAAATTCTGTTTGTCTTTTCCAGATGTTGCAAGACTGCCATCCAGTGACTTATTCCATGTATTAACCTCAAGATAATGTTGGAAAATATGGAAGTCCATAGCTTCACAGCTGTCAGATCTGACCAACGATGGAGATTATACAGATCTGCAGGCATGGGAGCAGCTGGTTCCATTAGCACGTTCTTCTGAAATATCCAGCAGTCCTAAAAGAAAAAGCACTTGTGGTCATGCAGGTGCATCACTTCCCAGTAAGACAGGTGAATACGGTGAATAGTCCTAAAGGTCAGGTATCTCTAAGTTGCCCTTCTAGGCTTCCAAACCCACAGTATGAATAATACTATTATGTCACCCAATCTTTCCAAATAATGTAGAAGCAAAACCTTCTACATGATTTATCCAGGCAGCTATTCTCAAAAACCAGGGTGTCTGGGGTCCGTGAAAATTCTCCTATGTGAAAAGGCTAAATCTGCTTGAAAAGGTCTGATATGCTTTTCAAAGGTACACTCCATGCCTCATATGTACTTTAATGTACATAATGGCTCAGAATTACCTTGTAAGTAACAGACTTTTTACATAAAAAGGTCATTGGAATTATTTCTATACATTTGTGATGTTTCCCTCACTCCTAGCTCCTTTGCATCGTGGAAAGTGTGTTTGGCTGAATGAACCTCCGGCTCAGTGTTGGCCCTTATGAGATGTCTCATGTGTACTCCCCACCGTCTAGCATTGGTGCTCCCATGACATCATTAAATGATGTCATCAAGCAGGCACGTTTTAGAATTATAGCGAGTGCAGGATTTTCAGAATGTTTTTAAGGCATTAATTGCATTTAAAGGCAGACTCCAGCCATCATATGCATTAAAGCTCTTCTTCATTGCTTTTTTTGAAAAATGAAAAATGCTATTTTTTTTTAATTTATTGAAATAAACACACAAATCCAGTAAATGATTCCTTAGATGTAACATAAAACCATAGTTGCAAGCTGATGATCTTTAACATACATCTTAATATTAATATAAATAGCACATGTACGTTCTTCTTTTTGAATATTTGTATAACAGTTCATAAACTGGCTGTACTTTGAAAATGTTCTGTTATTCGTCTTTTCATCGCTTTTCCAGCAGAAGCTGTAAAATGACTAAAAAAGACTGGTCAATATCAACAGCTTCCAACATTTGTCTGTGATTAGATAAGCCAGGTGGAGAACATGGTCCCGTCCCAATCTGCGGACTCAATTTAAAGAGATTGTATTTTTCAGGATAGGTTGGGCAGGTTTGCCGATTGGTGTTTATTTCTTGTTATCTATTAGTTTGCCTTCATCAATTGCGGCGTTAAAGTAGACACGTAACATTGTTAAATGATATATATTACTAATCTCTATATTTGAGGAACCAAAACAATAGCCTTTATAAAATAACCAACAAATATGTTAAACTCATCTTGAACGCTTGTCATCTTCAACTTATTAGCTATTCTTCTAAACTATTATTACTTAACCAGTTTGTTAAATTAGGTACAAGACCTGAAGTAATCAGCTAAGCAAGCTTTGGTTCATTGCAATGATTGTATGGAGAACTAACCATGCTATGGATGATACTGTCCAGACTGCATACCTGAATACTCCCCAGGTAGGACTGCCAAAGCCCTCCCTCTTTGGTTGGGAGTGGCTTAGCGAGGAGTAGGGAAGTGGGAGGGGAATAGGGTGAGGAGTGGGCGTGTCTAAACAGCGCTCCCCGACCCAAATACAGAACACCATGACGTGGAGAACCAGCGCTTTACCCGGAAACTCTCAGCAGACCCTGACAGTTCCCGGGCATGGATTTGGTGTTGACCCCCGAAACACGAAGGTAGCAAATAACCACCATGAGATGATGCACAAAACAAACAAAAATGAATAAATAAATACAGAATCTGGGAGGTAATGATAAAATAGTTATGCAGACTTTTATTTTTTTTAAATGGTGCAAACAAAGCATATTTACATTTGAAATTTAAAACAAGTTACCATAATATTTCATCATTATTGAATATTTCAAATTAAAATCTTATTTAAAAAAAGCTAATAGAATATAATAAAATGTTACATCTTTCTTCCAACTTCACTAAGGATCCATTCAATTCCATCTGATAATCCATTAAGAGTGGACACTTCTGTATTTTGTACCTGCAAAGAACAAAAAGTGACATGTAAACCTGGCTAAAATGTTTTCTGTAATTCATTCAAATCATTAATATCAACTCATTCATATCATTAAGATGAATGCCATTTTTAATCAGGTGGTGGACATGAAGGTCTTGTACTGAGCTTATTGCCTATCCTTGGACCCATCTAGTCTGCCAATTTTTCCTAATGAAAGACTCCGACCTTAATTAGTCCTTGGTCTCTTCTTAGATTCAGAAGCGCTATGCATATGACATGGAGAAACGAAGCCTCTGACCTTAGAAAGGTGTTTAGAAGGAGTGCAAGGTTATGTCCATGTCTTCTTTGGCACAGTATGCATGGGCAAGGGGTTTTTGAAGCATGTGGAGGTAATCACTATGATTTATGAATGTGTTTTTGTTTTTTTCTCTATTGAATATAAAAAAAGACGGCTGGTGATAGAAGCAATTTAAATGTGTCAAATTACGAGCAGTTATACACATGCTAGTATAATTATTGGCCGTTAAAAAAACAACTATTCAAAATCATCGAAAATGTGAGATTCTGGACAAAAAGAATGCATGTAAATAATATAATGCAATAACTGTCTGTTACTTCTTATAACTTAAGGAGTGTTATACTAAAAAATAATTAGTATATTTATAAAACACTAGCTTGAGACAAAGTCCTTTTTAGGAAGCAATATAAAATGTATCATACCATCCATGGTCGATTTAGCCTGTTTAGGCATAATTCATGCGCCATATAAACACATGGAATCCGCTGGTCCCCTGGGTGTGTAACACAAGATAAAACCAACAGCGGTCTCTTCTGAGGTCCAAACTCCGGGTCCGTCATGGCCTGTATCTGTGCTACTTCATCTTGACGATTGTGTCCTAAGAAAAGAATTTTCAATAAAATGTAAAAACACAAATAAGGAAAATCTCTCAAGTGAATTACTAGAAGTATAAAGTAGCCGCTTAAACTCAAGCAGCTTTCTTCCAACGCTATATTTTACTGTTCACTACAATAAATACATAAGAATGCATACGAAAGCAAACTTTACATTTTCACTAAAGTATGTCCAAAGTAATCTAAAATCTGGGATAGTGACTCTATAAGGGGCCTTGCCTCACATAGTTGAAAAATAATAATGCAGTGGGATATAAAATTGCTTTTTGAGCATAATATATTAAAAGAAGCTATTTGCTAACTTTTTTCCCTGATAATATATATTAAATGTGTATAATCCCAAAGCAAAAGGGAGCAAAATTATATTTCAACTACATTTATCTGCCAGGAGAATTTAATAGTGCAAACAAACCCTTCAATGCATCTGTATTGGTTTTCTTTTAAAGAGCACTTGGGCAACAAGAAAACAAAAACTATACACCATCTGCTACGT
>VKOC01017786.1:0-10650 GCA_009364415.1 Spea multiplicata
TACACTGTATTAATACTGATTACACCGTATACTGTCTGGATCCGGCTGAACCCCTGGGGTACACTGTATTAATACTAATTACACCGTATACGGTATAAATCCGACTGAACCCCTGGGGTACACTGTATTAATACTTATTTTATTGTATGCAGTCTGGTTGAACAGCTAATCATAAACCGTTATTTTTAATCTGTGATCTCTTCCGCCCAGGATCCATACAGTGCTGTCAATAAGTCTCTCTGATCCCTGAGGCCGCATCTGCTAAAGGGTTGTAAATTCTCACCGTAAACATTGTCACCTGGACACACTTCCTGACACACTTCGCTCTCTTTGTTATTTAATGTCTTTCCGTCTGCCTCGCACAGGCTGTTGTTGTGGGAAGGAGCCTGACTGCGCGGCCGCAAACAGTCCTAATATCCAGATTCCTGAAGACAACAGAGAACGTTGTATAGTAATAACGTGTATCTGTATGGCACCAACTTGAGAAGCTAATAACACATAGATTGCTGTTGTATATAGCCAGTGGTCTAATCCGACCTAGGCCGACTAAGCCTTACGGGGAGAGGTCCAGGGAATAGGGGGGAGGCAGACCCTCTGCTGTCCTGTTGGGCGATCAGGCTCTCCTGGAGCTTCTTGGGCTGGTTGGAATAATGGAAATCTCTCTTTTAGACACGCAAGTTATTATCAACAGAGCCTCCATAGCAATTTTACCCCATACCTGCCAACATTCCCATGTGGACTCTGGGAACTGGGTTGAGAACATCTGACAAGATGTTCTTTTTAAACAGCAAAAAGCCATGGCTGAGCTTTTAAATCGCTTCCTTCCATCCATCTGGACCAATGAACAGAAAACAGCTTTTAAAAATTTTTCTCATAGCATTATATAAAATGGTATATATAATATAATTTAAAAGATATTATTATCTTTTTTTCATAAAGACGATAAACATTTTCCGCATTCAATGTAACATTGGATCTAAAACTCCCTCTACTCGTAATTCTCTCTCTACGATCTCCTAGTGTCCTTCATCTTATGTTGTGGTTACTGGGTCTCTGCAGTTCTGACCACATGGACAGGTGTAAAAAGGGAATGGAAAGGTGTGAGGAACACAATTCACATCTACCACTTGTCCTGGACACACTCCCACCCCATAAAACTCAAAGTTGGATGGCCTTGTGTCCAGTCATACAAGAAAATTGAGCTTTTTTTAATGTAGATTTTTTGGGCTACCTGTTACCCATGTCTTTCCTTTCCAAAACTTAACTACTAACTCTTTCTATTTGAGACTATCCTTATACTCTTTAAGTAATTACCCTCACTAAGATGCTAATGTAATAAAATGATTATATTAGATCACCAGACAACACCACCAGGAAACTCGAAATCAGAGAAAATATGGAAATAATGTAGAATAAAGAGTCAGCTCTAGATTGTGTGACCTTGAAAATCTGCTCCATCGTCTTCAGCATGGAGGTGAAACCCTAAGACTTAGGGACAAACCCTGAACATTCCTAAACCTTCACCAGAACACGCGGCACAAGGATGCATCCATGGAGGCCTCACCTCGCAACTTACATGACTTACAGGATCTGCTACTAATGTCTTGGTGCCGGATACCATAGCACACCTTCAGAGGTCTAGTGGAGCTCAGACCTCGACGGGTCAGGGCTCATTGGGCCACAAAAGGCGGACCTACACAATATCAGGAAGGTGGTCATAATGTTATGGATGATCGGCGTAGACCTACAATTAGAAACCATCTGTTCCCATCTTAAAGATCTCTAGATCGTTGATTGCCCATAACCATGACCTAAGTAGCCCCTCACCTGCTAACTCGGTTTCCTCAAAGTAGATTGTAAGCTCATTCCTCTGTATTGTATTTCAGGAAACAGTCTATTCCCCAATATTTTATTTGAAAGCGTATTGGAGTTCATTTTGCATTTTTTGCATCGGGGAGAGGACGCGCCACCATTTATGCGGACGTTCCCTCCAGGTTATGCCCACGGAGATGCAGACGAATATAGAAGAATGCAGATAGAAGAGAGAGAGGAAAAGCGAGAAGAGAAGGGAGAAGATGGAAGATGAAGAAGATGATGCGGTAGGGATCGGCAGAAGCGAAAGTGCTCTGCAGATTTGGTATAGAAATATTTAGAGGACATGAGAGAGCGAAAGAGAATGAGAATGTGAGTGAATATGGGCCCCAGAATTTCAGATGAAAATTTTGAGCTTTTTGCTTTGTTTTCGCCAAATTCCTGTGGGGGCCTGGCCTCATTTTCCTAGCTTCGTACAAATTACAGAATAATTTGCAATTCATACGAATCTGAATGCACAAGTCTACTGCTTAGTGCAGGGAGCGGAATGCCGCAACGTAGGAAATCTGTAGGTAGCCTGGATTGTCTGCTCTTTATTCTCTGACACTGTAAGGTTTGACATAAAGTTTGACTCCTTCTGCTTATATACTATAGCTGGAGTGTCTACTCTCCGCCTAAAGCAATTCAGGTAAATGGTAGAGAGGCTGATGCTTTGTGTGGACCTGGGGTTGGAAGATCAAAGCCTCCTGAGAAGTGCCAAAGCAAAAGGCAGCAGGGCAGCCTCTAGAAGTGTGGAAGGAGTGTGGCTTTCCCATGGACACACTTCGGCTTAATTGCCAAATAAAAACAGTAGAAGGAAGTGACACCAGCTCCAAGACTTACATCTTCCTGGTAATATCACACAATGCCATGAGAAACAATCAGCCATGGACCTCTCACGCACAAGGAGGCCATAATGTAGGAGAGTTCTCCAGCAGTCTATTGACCTCCCTAGGACCTCTAAAAATATGAAGGTCTGGGGTTCCAAAGCATTTGAATTTGCTTGGAACCGTGGCCTTTCACCTCATTGTCATTATCACCTCCTGAGAGGCCTGTATATCTGAAAGGTCTGCTATATTTGCAATGTGCAATTATATAAATGTATTTATTATACCAGAGAGAGAGTACCGGCGAGCTTTGGGTAAAGGAAAACTTTAGCTGATGATTCTGGACGATTAAACGTTCTAAAGTGTGCAATACATTTAATGTGAGACCAATAGGATACAGCTTTGTCTCTTGTATGGGAGAAGATGTTCTCGTCGTAAAGACATTCTAGGACTCATGCTGTTAACCCTTTTGTTGTGCTCACCCTTTGAGGAAGCATGAAGAGGTGTTAAAAAGGATGGAGAGGTGACAGGAGGACAATTCACATCAACCACTTTTCCAGGACACACACACACACACGTTTAGTTCCGTAAAAGTCAGGGTTATATTAGGATAATTAATGGCTTTATGTCCATTGCCAAAAAAAAAGAAAAATATCGGATACCCTTAAGTATCTCAAATTATGTATATAATTGTAGGTCTTTAATACTGGTTATTTACAGTTACAATTGTCCATAAGATGGGATCTGATCAACAAGTATCCTTTGGCAGCAATAATCTCAAACAAGTGTTCCAGTAGCTGCGGATCAGACCCGCACACGGTTCTGGAGGAATTCCAGACCGTCCTTCCTCACAGGACTGCTTAAACCCAGCCATATTCCTACGTTGTCTGGTGAGAACTGCGTTCTTGAGGTCATTCCACAGCATCTCTAATGGGTTAAGTTCTGAGCTCTGATTGGGTCGCTCCAAAAGGCAGATTTTCTTTTTTTTTTTTTAAAGCCACTGTGTAGTAGTTTTACTTCGATATTTAGTGTCATTGTCCTGCATTGCGCAACTTCTACTGAGCTTTAGCTGAAGGACAGCCACCTTGACATAATCCTGTATGATACATTTGGGAATTCATATTGTCCGCTTGATGGTGGCAAGCTGTCCAGGCCCAAAGGCAGCAAAGAAGCCCCAATGCTTCATGAGGCTCCCTCCACCATACTTCGCTGTTGGGATGATGTTTTTGTGTGAGTATGGGGTGACCCTTCTACACCATACTTAATGCTCTGTGCTTTTTCCAAACAATTTAACCTCAGTGTCATCACTCCGCAAAACATTTTCCCCATTAGCGTTGTGGAGAGCCAATGTGCTCTTTGGCAATTTTCAGATGACTAGCGATGTTAAACTGGAGAGCAGTGGCTTCCTCCATTGTGTCCAGCCATGGAGTCCATGCCTATTCAATGCTTTGCATATGGTAGACTCATAAACAGAGATGTTAACCAGTTCTAATGATGAACATGTAAACTGTTTGAGATTATATTTTAACCCTTTCCAGCTTTACGCAAATCAACATTTTTTGATTTAGGTCTGAAATTTCTTTTTTGCGACACATGGTTCACATCATCAGATTTTCAGAGGCCACATGCGTAGGAAGCAGGAAGATGCTTTAAAGCTCTACAGCTTCATTTGGACCTGACATTACTCACAACTTGCCAAAATTACATATTAAAGTCATGGAAAAAGCCATGAGGTCAGCCAAGCATTGGTGGTTCAGTGGTAGAATTCTCGCCTGCCACGCGGGAGGCCCGGGTTCGATTCCCGGCCAATGCAGGCCAAGTTTTTTTTTGTTCATTCATAAATTATTTTTTTCTCAGCCATTTTATGTCAATAATTGCACAAAATTGGATATGGGCATTTTCTACCTGTCTGTCAATTCTTGTTTTGCCATACGCCTTGAATATATAGTTACATAGTACACAAGGTTGAATGAAGACCTAAGTCCATCAACTTCAACCCTTCTACCTAACCTTCCTACTCTTGATCCAAAAGAAGGCAACAAATACCCCTAATTAAGCTACTTCGACTTCTGTCATCAGGGGAAAAAAATTCCTTCTTGACTCCAAAAGGCAATCGGATTTGTCCTTGGATCAAGAAGCTCTAAAATATTAATTAATTCTATTTATAGCCCTGTTTGTCATGCCTTTCTAATAAAAAAAACATCCTTTTTTAGTCTCTCTTCATAACTAGTATGCCCCAATCCCCTTATTAATTTCGTAGCCCTCCTTTGCACTTTTTCTAGTTCCGTAATGCCCTTTCTAAGGGCCGGTGCCCACTGTATGTATTGTAAAAAGAGATGTGTTCATTGTTGGCATTGTATACCATTGCACTGTATTAATACTGATTACACTGCATACTGTCTGTATTTGACTGAACCCCCCGGGGATCACTGTATTAATACTTACTTTATGGTATGCGGTCTGTATCCGGATGAACAGCTATTGTTGAACTATTGCTTTTAATCTGTGATCTCTTCCAACCCAGGATCCATACGGTGCTGTCAATAAGTCTCTCTGATCCCTGAGGTCGCATCTGCTTAAGGGGTGTAAATTCTACCCGTAAACATTGTCACCTGGACACACTTCCTGACACACTTCACTCCCTTTGTTATTAAACGTCGGCGCGTCTGCCTCACAAAGTGACATCCGTAATGTCCGGATTCTTGAAGAAAACAGAGAACATTCTATAGTAGTAATGTATTCGCTAGTTCTCTAGACATCAACAATTCTAGCCAAAGGGTGCCCCATTTCTCTGATCTCTCTTGGTCACAGACTTTGTCATGTATGTCTTGAGATGAGTAATGTATACTACACAGGGAACACATTATGCAATTATCTTATTCATAAGAAAGGTTAATAAATGTTATTTTAAGTGATGTTTCAACAAGCAAGACTGGGCTATTGGTCACCATGATCATAGTTTCTCAACCTAAGTAAGATATAACCCGCTGAAAAAACTCTGTTTTTATGGTATTTATAAGAATTTTTCTTTTTACTAAAGGAACATTTTGGGGAAAATGTTAGGACTCTGGGAATTGAGTTTGGAAAATATAGTTGAGAAACTCTGTTCTAACTCAACTACATTTGTGGTTAGGGTAGCATTTTAAAAAAAACAAAAGCCATGGCTGATGGAAATATTATAGAAAACAGTGATATCTTCGAGTGACGTAAATATTCGTAGCGTAAGAAGTAAAGTCCATTCCCTCCACTGATGTAACAACTTACAAATACTTGTAATTGTCGTTTTGCAATCTCATATGCCTTATGTTGCATATGTTATCTCATATGTTATGTTACAGGGTCCCTCCTGTTCTGATCACATGGACAGGCGTAAAAGGGAATGGAAAGGTGTGAGGAACACAATTCCCATCTACCACTTATCATGGACACACTCCCACCCCATAAAACTCAAAGTTACAATTGGTTTGTGTCCAGTGCTAAAAGAAAATTGTGTTTTTTTAATGTAGATTTTTGGGCTACCTGTTTCCCATGTCTTTCCTATTCAACACGTAACTTACTCCTAACGCTTTCTCGTTGAGTCCATTTTACATGAAATACAATGGATTTGTCTCCTTGGAAATTGATTTAGACATTCTTTAGTTGAAAAATGTTTCGGGTTAACACTTTGATCTGATCATAAAAAAGTGAAAATTGTGCCATAGTGTCCATTAGTGTCTTCATTTTAGGGGTCAAGTTTAAGAAAAAACCCTAATCTTGTTCATAGAGAAGCTTCCAATTGGCTTCGGTCAGGGAAAGTCTGCCTAGAGAAGTCTTAGCAGCTGACATGGAGCCCCTTTACATAACTGCTTGGAGCAAAGTGGTGTGACCTAGGAAATCTGTAGGTAGCCCCGATTGCCTGCTATTTATCTCTATGTGTCTGACACTGTAAGGTTTGACATAAGGTTTGAATCCTTCTGCTTATATACTGTAGTTGGAGTGTCTACTCTCTGCTTAAGGCGGTTCAGGTAAATGGTAGAGATGCTGATGCTTTGTGTGGATCTGGGGTTGGGAGATCAAAGCCTCCTGAGAAGTGTCAAAGCAAAAGGCAGCAGGGCATCCTCTAGAAGTGTGGAAGGAGTGTGGCTTTCCCATGGACACACTTCGGCTTAATTGCCAAATAAAAACAGTAGAAGGAAGCAGCACCAGCTTCAAAATGTACATCTTGTTAATATCACACAGTGCCATGAGAAACAATCAGCCATGGACCTTTCATGCACAAGGAGGCCATAGAGTAGGAGGGTCTTCCAGCAGTCTATTGACCTCCCTAGGCATTTAGAGTTGCTTTGAGGTAGCTTTGAGATGCCACAAGGACACTTCCCTTCTTTTTTCACAAATACACATAACAGCCTTATAGCTAATAAATTGTAGTCCGAAGAGCCAAAGTGCTAAGACTGTGGATGAATATATTTGCAAATTTTGAAAAGTTCTAAAGAAAACCAGACCGGGGATGACTAGGCCGTATGGGCATGTTAAGGCCAATGGCCACCAAATGAAATAAATACGGCCTCTGGGAGTGTCCAATGTGTCAGATGGCCACTCTTTTGCTTGTTTTGCTGAGGGATCCAATACTTTGAAAGGGTGAGTCAGGCCTCGTCTAAAGTTGTTGGCAATGACAACATGTGTAGGGAGCAGGAAGCTGATTTAAACTTCTTCAGCATGCTTCTATGGTCATTCAACAGCTTTTTCATCAAGCAGATCTCATATTACTTACAGCCTGCCAAGATTGCATGTTAGAATGTAGTTTTCCTAAGTCATGGAGGATGGAACTTCAGCAAATAACTGAAATTCTATATCACGGAAACAGCCCTCTTCCGCATAAAGCATTGGTGGTTCAGTGGTAGAATTCTCGCCTGCCACGCGGGAGGCCCGGGTTCGATTCCCGGCCAATGCAACATACTTTTTCTCTGTTGTTCTATCATTTTCTGAACAAAATTACTACTTGTCTTGTTGTAAAAAGGTAGGAAGAATATGTCAATGATCTGAAAACATTTGGATTTGTTCCTTTCCGATGTTTAGGGAGGTGTGACAAAAACCCTCCGCGTGTGGATGGACCATGAGGACACATGTCAAGACACACTTTGGCCAGAGTAATACTTTATAGCGTTCCAGATGAGAGTGTGAGAGAGAGTGTGTCAGAGCATGACAGAGTGAATTTATTAATCATGGTAGAACACAATAGATATGGACGTGAATTTGGCGGGCATGGTTTTGGTTGGAGGGGGGGCTGCATTTCATCCTTGGACCCAGACAGCACAATGTCTTGGGCCGGCCCTGCCCTAGGGTACACTGATTACACTATGCTTATTATCCAGCTGAACCCCCGTGGTACGCTGTATTAAGCAATTAGACTCGCCAAACTTGGGATACCTGGACATAGTGGCGGGTTAAAGGATATATGGCCTCATACTGCGACTGAATCCTCAATGGTTATCAGGGCGGGACTGGCCCACCAGAGCCTGGTCACCCTGGGGTACACTGTATTAATACTTATTTTATTGTATACAGTGTGTATATGGCTGAACAACTAATTATAAACCGTTATTTTCAACCCAGGATCCATACAGTGCTGTCAATAAGTCTCTCTGATCCCTGAGGCCGCATCTGCTTAAGGGTTGTAAATTCTACCCGTAAACATTGTCACCTGGACACACTTCCTGACACACTTCACTCCCTTTGTTATTTAATGTCTTTCCATCTGCCTCGCACGGGCTGTTGTTGTGGGAAGGAGCCTGACTGCGCCGCCGCAAACAGTTCTAACGTCCAGATTTCTAAAGAAAACAGAGAACGTTGTATAGTAATAACGTGTATCTGTATGACACCAACTAATAACACGTACTGGGCGGTTGTATAAGGCCAGTGGTCTTTTCTGACCTATGCCGACTAAACGGAGGGAGGAATGGGGGGTGGCAGCCTCTCTCCGGTTTAACCAGGAGCTATCAGGTATACCACTGCTCCCATTGGCTGTTGGGGAGATCTGAGATCTGCCTTTAAGCCAGCTAAGTTATACTATTGAGAATACCCCAAAGCCCATTTTGTCCATCTAATCTTCCCTGACTGGATCATATAGGTAAAGATCCATAGAGTTCTCCGCTGTTGTAGCAGAAACTTCCAGGGCTGCTCTCACTTTGCCTCCATTGATGGTGGCTTTTTGGATAAGGCCCCCCGCCCCGTCACTTGAAATGCTGGAATGTTACCCAAAGAAGCTTGTCTGTAAGATGCAGAGCATCAGGATAGGATGTCGTATTCGGAACTCAGCATAATGGATTGCAAGCTGTCAAGACTATCTAGGTCTCTTGCTTTCTCGCTTTGGGTAATGACAGTGAGAATGGCCCCTCGTGTGGCCCTGCGGTTGGGAGATCAAAGCCCTCTGAAGTGTCAAAACAAAAGGCAGGAGTGTGGCTTTCCCATGAACACACTTTTTGGTTAATTGCCTCATAACAAGGGTAAAAAAGAAGTGAGACCAGCTCCATAATTTGCATCTTCATGATAGTAAGACATGGCGCCATGGGAAAAGACCAGCCATGGACTTCTCGTGCGCAAAGAGGCCATGGTGTAAGTGGTTCTACCAGCAACATGCTGTCCTCCTAACAAAATACAAAGGTCGGGGATTCCAAGTAGAGAAGGATCTTTCTCAAATGATGCGGCTTTCATGCCCTAAAGACATCTTAAGACTCATACGGTATTATATCATACAGTGCACTGCATCATGTAAAACAAAATGGTAAGAGGCTTAGATATAATAAATGAAAGGTGGTGCTTGATAAGTGGAACAGCCTCCCAGAAGAAGTAGTAGAGGTTAATACCGTGAGGGAATTTAAGCATACATGGGGCAGGCGTACAGCAGTGTCAGTCTTCCTACCTGAGGGTGTGAATCCCAACACTAAGCATTGTCACCTAGACACACTTCCTGACACACGTCTATCTCTTTGTAGTTGTTTATGTGTCTTCTTCACACAGGCTGTTGTCAATGGAAGGAGCTGGACTGTGCGGCTACAACTAGTTCTAGTGGGTATCTCTGCAGATTCTCTGAGAAAACAGGAAAGCACATCTTCTTCCGCTTTAACTGGCCTTTATTATTATTATTATTATTATTATTTCCCAAGAAACCCCATGCGCACCGCATATGCACAGTTGGTGCGAAACGCGTTAAGCATTTTAGCCTTTTGTTTGTGTTTTTGTTCTGTTGCCCTCCTTGATTTTACTGTCCACCGACGTTTAATAAATCCATTTTTGTACATTTACAGATATCCCCATGTGATTTGCTGGGGTCGGCTGGCGCAAACATTTATTTTTGCGTTACGATTTGGGACCTGGACCAGGTCCTTTTTGACGCTGTAGCACCCAGCCACGTATGGGATCAATTATTTGAAATTACATGGGATTGTAGCCTCTCCATTTGTCTCATTTCATATACTTGCAAACCTGTAAACAAAGAATAGCTTTTCCCTGAAACTGGGAATTTGGAAAAATACATGGACATCATGAGGCCCAGATGTTGAAAGATCCTATGATCAGGCCCGGACTGGCCATCGGGCACACCGGGCATTTGCCCGGTGGGCCGGGCCACGGCAGGGCCGCATTGACTTAGGGGCTGATGGAGCTGCAGCTCCAGGCCCCTACCCTACCTACGGCCGCATTAACGCAGGACATAAGGGGCACCTGCCCCTTAAGCCCGCCGCAACTGCGACCGGGTCCGCCACTCTAAGGGGCCGGGAAGTCCCCACCAAGGCCGGCCTTACGGGTCTGCGGCCACACAGGGTTTAAATTAAAACATCAGGTTTTTTTAACTTTATTTAACATCCTCCATGTTAAATAAAATTTTTTTTTACTTTATTTAACATGGAGGATGTTAAATAAAGTTGAAAAAAACCCCGATGTTTTAATGTTTTAAACCCTGTGCGGCCGCAGACCCCTAAGGCCGGCCCTGGTGGGG
>VKOC01017788.1:0-11886 GCA_009364415.1 Spea multiplicata
TTTTTAATTTTCTTACAATAACTCTTTCACCATTTCAGTGGTGGACTGCTCATGTGCATGATACCTCTCCAACTACCCTCTAAATGTAATATCTGCCACTTTATGCCATGCCTAAATTTATGTTTTTAGCTAGTTGAAATTCTTGAGAATCCTTGAATACTGTTAATGCTGTGTATAACAGACATTATATATTAAGTAATCTATAGCGTGTCCTTTTTGTGTTTCAATCAGCACAATTGTTTTGTTAATAGTTGATTTAAAATAAGTTGACTCAGTACAGTCTTTCATAGTATACATGGACCAGTTGGGGAGATCAAAGTAACTGGCTCATTGAGCAGCAGCACACACACTGTCGCTTCCCCGAAACCCCAGAATACATTGCTACCTGTTCCAAGTCAACTCACCCAGCTATATTAACGTCTGAAATGTTTTTACATTTATGGGTATGCCATGGTAACTATTCCCTGTACATTGAATATTCTGTAATTTATCATATGCAGCATAAATAATAACTCTTCATGTCAAGATTGGATCATAATGACAAAAAATATAAGAGGAAACCATCATGAGGGTCCTTGAAAGTCATGGACTAATTACTCTATGTGTAGAAGTGGAACCTGTTGTGTATGGTAACATATTTGAATATGTTTATTTATTCCAGAGTTTTAAATCAGTCTCCACCACAAGAATTTGGTTTTTAAAATGTTTAAATCATGCAAAGAAATATGTTGTTTTATCTGAAATTATTTTAATGAGGTGTCTATACAAACAGTTTGGCTACCAACTGCTTTGTGTATTCTGCTTCTCAAGCTTAATTTATGAGTTGATGTTGAAGTTTGCATAACTACACTAATGCATTTGCCTATGGAAATGTACGGACAGAGAAATAACTCAATGTATCTGATCCAAGATGTCTGTTTGTTTATTATATTATTTGCCAATACCTCTAAACTGACAACTTTAGGGGTAATTTTAGTAAAAAGCATTAAAAAAATGCAATCGCCATAAAAACTGGTGAAATTATTCCGCCAACTGTAGTAGTTTTACCACTCTGCACCAGAATTGCTCTTTATACATGTGCCCCAACAGTGCCAATCAAAGCAATAATAACAATATTTTGTGTTTCCCAGTTTCCACTGGGGCATAGGGCTTTAAAATCTGTAATTCATGGGAAAAACCAAGAAGGGTTTTGGGCACATGAACAATAATAACTATCTAGGATATATTGTTATTTTAAATATTTAGGTAAGGACTTTATATGTACATTTCGTATAGATAAGAATGACACAAAAAACATATTGGGACACCTGACCAGTACACCAACAGGGACTTTTATGACATTGCATTCTAAATATATTATCATTGTTATTTTATGGAGCACAATCAGATTCTACAGCGCTGTGCATAAACATGAATAGAGAGATTGTGCACCCTTTGCAGCTATAACAGCTTCCACTCTTTTCATAAGATTTTGAGTTTCTGTGGGAATTTTTGCCCATTCATCTGGTAAGCATTTGTGAGATCAGGCACTGATGTTGGATGAGAAGGTCTGGCTCACAATCTCCGTTCCAGTTTATCCCAAAGGTGTTCGATGGGGTTGAGGTCAGGGCTCTGTGCGGCTAGCGAAGTTCTTCCACACAAAAGTATCGTACAACCATGTATTTATGCACCTTGATTTGTGCACTGGAGCCCATGCTGGGATAGAAAAGGTCTTTTCCAAGCTGTTCCCACAAAGTCTGAAGCATAGCATTGTCTTGGTATGTCGTATATTGGTATGCTGTCGCATTAAGATTTGCCTTAACCGGAAGAAAGGGCACCAGCCCCCAAAAAATATTATCCTTCCTTCTCCAAACTTTACAGTTGACACTATGCGATCAGGCAGGTGACGTTCTCCTAGCATCCGCCAAACCCAGACTCACCTGTGAGACTGCCAGACAGAGAAGTGTAATTCGTCACAGAACACGTTTCCACGGCTCCAGGGTCCAGTGGTAGCGAGCTTTACACCACTCAATCCAACACATGGCATTGTACTTGGTGATGTGAGGCTTGCATGCAGCTGCTAGGCCATGGAAACCCATTCCTTAAAGTTCCTGATATCGTGCTGATATTAATATCAGTGGAAGTTTGGAAATTTTCAGCTCTGGAATCAGCAGCATTTTGGTGACTCGGCACCCCGCTCTATGACTTGCTTCCACTTTCCAATAATACAACTTACAGGTGACCGTGGAATGTCTAGCAGGGATGAAATTTCATGAACTGACTCATTGCAAAGGTGGTATCCTATGACAGTACCATGCTTGAGTTTTTCAGAACAACGCATTTTTGCCACAAATGTTTGTAAATGCAGACTGCATGGCTAGGTGCTTGACTTTATACACCTGGACAATGGGCCAGGAATCACCTGAATTCAATAATTAAGAGGTGTGTCCCCATATTTATCTGTATAGTGTATACTCGCCACCAGACACCGATACAAAGAGACATAAAATGACATATGATTACCAGAAAATGCCACATCCTAATATGTTAAAGAGAACAAACATTAACTATAAAAATGATGTGTCAATTTGCAGCTGCAAAGGAATTTCATTTAAGAAAATTCAATTACAAGAGAGAGGGCATTCAAGCAAGCCCATTTAAAGAGGATTAGAAACTAATAAATATAAAAAAGTTAATAATCGGCTAGATGCAATACAGCCAAGAATGTTAAAACAGCTTAAGTAGGTTCTTGAACTTTTTAATGAAACCATATTGAAACCATGGGTTAGAATTAAAGAATAACTGGGATATGCAGACTAATTAAAAAGATAATATAATAACAAAAACATAATAACCTTATTTTAGGGTACTTAAATAAAGGATAAAGGAGATGGACATAGGTACAAAACAATGTGATGTAAAGTTTACTGTAAGTAAAATAAAGCATGTATGTTATATATGGATGTATATTATACTCAATCATTGAGTGCAGTTTGTCTGTATCATTATTAACATTATTTATTGTGTTATATGATATTCCATAGCGCTGTACATGACAGTACCATTTGAGTAAAGACAAAGTAAAGACAAGCTAGCAGTAAATAAAAACTATTGAGAAACATTATATCCTCACTTCTAAGCCCCCCAAGCAAACACATGACAAAATACAGCAAATATATAAATATCGGCATCCAGTGGCATAAGATAAGTTTATCCATTCTCTTGAATAGGCCCCATAGGCTTGAAAGTATTTTATACCTCCTTATGCTAATGGTCACAGGGTGGAAGGGGGGCCTCCAAGCTCCTACTACACACAGTAACATACACACACACTGTAACATGCTAACGTATTTACATACACACTAATGAATGCACACAGTAACATACTTACACACACATACATACACACGCACAATAACATATTTACACATGCATACACAGAAAAATACTTACCCTTATTTATGGGGGAGGCACCAAAGAAATACTGGACTCAAGTGCAACTTTAGGGTCGCCCCTGCTGCACCCCACTACACACAGGTCTTCTGAAAGAAGGTGAATGTTGTTTTTAACAAAGGGCCTCAGTAGATCTGTAGGTCACCAGGGGCAGCTCGGGGCACTGCCCTGTGTCAGGCGTGGGGCAATGACCCCCATAAAATATGACACTACAGGAGATGTTAGATAAGTTTGCAGATGAAGTACAGAAGGAGGCAGTTAGGATGAGAGACATACAGAAAGTGAACTAGGAGACAAGTCAAGGTCAAATGCAAAAGACCAATTAGAATTACTAGCAGGACCATAGGAACACAATTGAAAGTTAAGTAATTATCCAGGAATTGAGTGGCTCCTAAAATAATCAAAATGTATCCCATTTGAGTTATTCATTTCAGATATTGCGGCACAGTGTGTGCACAGCATGGAAGAGAGGCGCCCGGACCTGAAGAGTTGATGCTCAGGAAGCAGATCCTCAGTGCATGCATCCTATGCAAACCAAAAGAGCAGCCACTGCAAGAACAGAGAGAACATGTAATTCATTACCCACATGATTACAGAGGTCACGTGCAACAAAACTCATTAACATTAACTTCAAAGGGCCCTGGACTCCCCTGAAAACCACTGAAGGAGCAACAGGGTCTACATTAAACCTCTTGTTTTTTTTTGTTTTTTTTTCTTTCCTTTTATATCTTTCTTTATTGTTTTATAAATAGTATAAACAAAAAGTAAACATAAACAAATGTATATATATAACATTCAGTCGAGTGGGTATAAAAATCAATTAGGCCAAATATTCACATAAATGATAAAAAAAAAAAGAAAAAAGAAAAAATAAAAAGGAATACCCAACTCAGCCATTCAGCTTCAGTTCACAACTCAAGGGCAAACTACGAGAGGAGAATCTAAAAGGTAAGAGAGAACAGAATAGGAGATTTTTCTTTTATGGAGTAGGGACCACGATGATCACAAAATAAATAAGACAATTTCAATGGCAAGCAAGAAGTCATTGTAAGTATACATGCACTTGTGCAATAGACTTATATTTCTCTACTTCTGCGTTGCACGCCTCGTATAAAAATAAAGTTTTTCGCAGAGCAATGTGGCTGATTGATTCTGAGTTTTAATCTGCAGGCCATGTAGAAGAGATCGTGTTTCTCCAGTTCCTGGCTGGCAGATTTTAAATGCGAGTAAAGATGTTTTAACCAGAGACAGGATCATTATTATTAATATCAGGTAGTTCTAAATGAAGAAGAACTGCCTGAGGGGAAAGAGTTATATTAAATCCAAATAATTTACAAAAAAGATTAGATAATAAGATTTTAATCTGATCTAGACACATACAATCCCACCATATATGTTTGTGGGTGCCTATTTCCATATAGCATCTCCAACATAAAGCTCCTTTAACTGGTTGGAATTTAACTATACGAGCCGGAACCATATACCACCTATATATGAGTTTATAGAATTGTTCGTGGATGTTTAAACAATGAGATGCCTTCCGGGTAATCAACCAGGCTCTATTTCAAGTGTGTGGGGCTATACGAATCGCGAAAATAAGTTGTCCCAGTCTGTTATTATTTGCTTAGGAACTTGGTATGGAATTAATCTAAAAAGATATAACATTTTAGGGACAATATAGGCCTTAAGGATGTTTATGCGCCCCATCCATGAAGTCTCTAATTTTCCCCAATTCTGTAACGAAGATTTTACAAATATGTTATTCAGATATGTCAAGAGGTTTAATGTAACGTAAAATCTTCGTTACATTAAACCTCTTGACATACCTGAATAACATATTTGTTTCACTCTTATTTCTTACTTGGTTCTCAACTCAGGACAACTGCATTTTAGTGAATCAATTTCCTGATATTAAGCTGTTTACTAAATTTCCAGGTTACCCCCCCGACACACGCACACAAAAAAATATATCTCCAACTGCAACCAATTCACTTTTTCCAGGTATAACATTTGTAAAGTTCACCAGGACGTCATTGAAAGCTAATTTTGTGTATTAAAGTATGACATTCCTAGAAAATCCATTGATATTCATAGATGGGTTGGCAAAACCTCACAAAAACAAGTGAAATATCAGAATATGCAGTGTCATTATTAATACTTTGATGTGCTGTATCATTTTACATTTACTTGGCAGCCTAAAATGTAAGCAGATGCATCTTTATTGCTTCTCCAGGTATTAAAGCCGTGTGATATGTTTTCTTTTCATTAATGTTTTCTCAGGGGGCTCTGATGACTTAATATGATTCTCTGCCTTCACGTCTAAAAATTCTTTTCAATTAAAAGCTCATCTTCACAGATGGTATGGACATTAGCATTAACCAACTATAGACAAGAGTAAATCTTGAGATATTTAAGGAATTAGCCAGTAAATCATTTGATGTATACTCTCCAGCAGGTTTCAGAATACTAAAACGGTGCAACATTAAGAAGATGCCGGTCTCCAGTTTATACCTTTACACCCCGAAGACAGATCAGTGCCAAACTTTAGTGTGAATAAATAAGTGAAAAATAGAAAATAAGTGACATATTTGCAAATTTAGTACTTGTATGGTATAAATATAGGCAAATTTATCTTGGTAGTAGCAGATTTATGGTGCTTCTCTTAAGCAAAAAGCATGCTAAGCATGAATAATTGATCTAGGAGCTCTATTGTGAAGTTGTATCAGTTTCCACAGTAAAAAGCGTAGAAGCAAATAAGGAAAATACATCAACACATCCAGCAGGCCCTACAAACGAGATGTTTTCAAAGGCTTTAAGCCATCAGAAGTGAAGCAAAATGTAATAAATTTACTGTGTGTCAAATGGGTGCTGCTTGAGTAATGACACCATATGTCTCCAGCATCCCAAAGAATGTCTTTCAATTATTTCATATATTAACCAACAAAAAATGCTTTAGTTTATTGTGTTAACCAGCATCACAAGAGAAAAGAAAAAAAGGGTCCAGATATAAGGTGCTAAATGAATATGTGAGAAGAGAGTAAAGTATATGAAAAAATCAGTCTGTTCTATATGTTAGTCTTCATCTTAAATAAGAAGGAAAGCATTGAGAGGTAGACCCGAAGAAAGGTGCTGGGTTGATGGGCAACATTACTAGGAGCAAAAAAAAGGTTATTTCCTAAGCTGAATCTTCAAACTGGAGAGTTTGCAAGAGAGTTGCGGTTTCAACCCTTAATATAGAGGGTTGTTTCTGGGTACTTTATTATTTACATGAATTACTGAGCCTACCCTGCACAATACATAGATCAATAAGAAAACTTGTATAGACCAGTGCCAGGGGTAGATATAGTGAATGGGAGAGAGAAGAGAAAGAAAAGGTTGAAAGAGAAGTTAAAAAAAATGATGGTGCTGGCTGCTAGAGACACCAACTTGGAGCAGTTCTCAAAGTCCCCAAGAGGATAATGCTGCAAGGGATATGCTGGCACAAGGATAGGTAGATATCTTTTTAATTTTAATTACAAAGTTATAATTTATATACCAATACAGATAATACAATTAATACAAGGCACGATTGTAAAAGAAATTCCAATTATTGTCCACGGGAATTATTTAATGAGAGTGTACAGTATACATGATATTGGTAACAATCTGTAGCAAGTGATCTAACTCGTTTGACCTTTTGGCTTTATCAGAGGTATATATGATACCAATAAGTAAACTCTTACTATGTTTGGATAAGAACACAGATAATGGAGAATATTCCTTCCGTGGGTATAATCTATTTCACTGGCAATGCTAATGACTTAATGAGTGTAAACACAGGTTCCTCAATATATGTAGAATGTTGTGAGTGATATGATGTATCTGCAGGTCCTGTTCGAGATCCTGGGAACATGGTAAAACAATTCAGTCCAGAGAGCTCAATATTATGGGTTTAACTTGCCCTTGTGAAATGCTGATTACACTGTAATGACAACAACTTGAGAAAAGATTTGAATTTAACTAAATGGAGAGAGTGGTCTCACCGTGTGGAAATATGGAATACAAAAGGCGGTATGACATGCCAAATTGAGTGTGTATGCACATGCAAGCACAGCTTTACTGATCAGCATGTTTTTTTATTTTTTACCTCTAGGCCAGCTTAGGGGGATTTAAGATTGTACGTCTTCCTAACCAACTGGCTAATGCAATGTGAAAATGCAATAGGTGAAAATGAAGCCCACGGGGCTCAGAATGGGCCAGAGTTGGCCCTTGACTGGGTGCCGAGCAGGGCTAGGCCTTGGCGGCATTTTTTTAAAAGGCAGGAGAGGGGTTAATGGAGGGTTATTTAATGGGTGGGTGCCACTAGGTTAGGCACCATTTTGTTGTCACCTTACCTCTTGTTGTTTGTCCCACCCTCCTTCACTGTTTTTTGTTTTGGGTGTTCCTGGGGTATGTGTTTTTTGTCACGGTCATGCAGAAGCGTACCAGGTATCTAGGGGGTTAATGCTGCTGGGAGAGCATTTGGTGGTACTTGTGGTGGGAGGTTTCCTGGCAGGTGGAGCAGGGAACCTCAGGTCTGGGTTTGGGTATCCCACTATGTCCTTCCCTGTGTGGTACCTGGATAACCTGGTAAGCTTGGGGTGGTTTTTGTTACATTAAAGGGCTAATGTTAATGATTCATGTAAATTTTTTATGTTAATTTATGTTATTTATTGGTTTCAGTGAGTTGGTCATTGCCCTGTTAACGCACCTCTTTTCGGTTTTAGGTCTGTGTGGCAATGGCTAGCATTAAAATAAAATGCCTGTGGCCTTTTCTAACCCAACCTTGGTTGTCGTGTATTTATTAGGGGGGTCATGTATTTCTGGGGAAGCCTAGCATGGCAGTCGAGGCTGCTGCAGTCATGCACCCTCTACAAAATAACATTTTAAATCTTCTTAAAACACACCATTATGCTTACCTTCTCGGGAACACTGTATTTTTTTACTTGGCTCTGTTGCCTAATAGAAAATGTATTAGATGAGCTAATTTAACTGGGATACCTAGGATTTTTACATGCAACCTTCCATCTAGTGATCTCATCACATGAGATCAAGTAGAACTAGTTAATTAAAATGTTATTATAACTTACTAGAGTCTCTAAGAAGCTCTTAAGTATTCATTTTGTAATCAACTGAAAACCCTGGAACTTAACTCTATTATCAAATTTTGCATTATTAATTCACTATAATCAAAATACACCTTATTGGATTAGATACTAGTTTGGAATTATATTTTCTTTGGTCTTTTAGGTCGGTAAACCCAGGGATTAAATGAAACCCTTCCCAGCTTGCAGTAGACTACTGATTTGGAACAATACTACAATTTGCTGTGGAGGAAATGGAAAAAGCTAAAAACCCAGCTGTATCAACTACTTTCTTTTTTCAATTAAACATGGCCATCTGTCTCTTCTCATTTTGTTTTTCAAAAGGCAGATATTTAATAAAGCAAAACAGAATAAAAACATAAAGGCTTACCCATTTGGATGATGCACTCTATTCCTAATTTATATTCTATACTTATTATGAGTTGAAAGTCATTTGCTCCACAAATTAGCTTTCTACATTACCACTTACAAAAATAGAAATAATCACTAAAAATGATGTGGACAGACTTTCCAGATTGCTCTGAAAGCTGTGTTTTTATTTTGGTATTCTTAAATTGCTTTTTTTCCACATTGATACATGGGATTGCCCAAAATCCCTCAATGTGCTAACATATTCCATTTCCCCAATTGAATCCAAATTTTATCATCATTTTTTTCAATGATAAATGATGTTGTTTGTAAGTGAATCATTTCCAGACACTGACCGGTCAACAGCTACAGATCAGAAAAATCAAAACGGGCAAACTATATTTAAAAGCGTGTACACAAAACAGAGCAAGAGATCATTGCATTCTTAAAGAATTTCATGCAAAAACGCCTATCTAAGGCATGGCAATATGCATCGCATAGCCTGCCACTTCGTCAAAGTACCCCAAGTGTGGTGAGTACTATTTAACTTTTCATGGCTATATTGCTTACCAAGGAGCTAAATCAGTGAGACTGCCCTGTATTTTAACCAACTTGGACTCTCAAGTAATTTAAAGCCTTCTGTGGGCACCATTAACCTCCAGATTGGAGGTTAGACATTATAACAAAAAATTAAAATAATAATTACATGATAGTAGATACTCAGCTATCTTGGGTATGGTGTCCCATCCTCATAATACCACACAGTTTTCCTTCTATATATTTGGTTTAGACGGTAATTGTCGGCGCTATATAAATAAAAGATAATAATAATAACAGTGCACGACTAGTGCAAGTTTGTACAATGCATTTTGTTGTACATATTTGTTTTTTCTTTTTAATAAAAAAAAAACTAATGTTTATTGCTGCATATTCCCTAAACAGGACTACCAGAAGAGTATCTTCATTGGGCATATTCTTTTTACAAAGAAGTTGTCCCTAATGACAAATTAACCTGTTGCCCCCCGGACAGGAGCATTTTGATATGTTTACAGATGCAGGGTTAGTGTTTTGCTGGATATCTCTATTTGTAAGGCCTGCTTCTCCTGAACTTTTAATGAGAATTTTTTCAGACAATGCTTAAATTGTATGAAAATTATGTGTATAAAATCAAGATATACAAATGACTGGCTGTTAAATTTACCATTAAAATTAAATTACTCACAGTGTGACATCAACAGACTTAAGTATGGATTTTGCGACAGCATTAAGTATAATTACTAATAGAAAGCTTGTCTATTTTTCCATTTCTGAATGGACAGCCACCGCAAATTGAATTACCTCTGGCTCCATAGCTCTCAGAAAGATGAGAAAATGGCCTTGCTAAAACAACAGAAATTGGCATTACTAACACTGGAATTTTGCAGGTCCTGTTTGGCCAGCTGCAAACCTAGGGTTATGCAAATCCAATCCAAATCCACATTTCATAATCCCTGGCGCAGGAATCTGTGAACTATTTCCTACTACATGTAGCAAGAATTCTGTCAATAAATACAATAAAAATAAATTAAACTTTTAAAACATTTCCATTAAGGTTGTATGTTTTTTGAAAATTTGTTGTTCATAGGGTAATGTTGTTGTCAATATTAAGAGCCGTTAACACGGCCGCCATCAGAAATCATTGCTCCATCTATATTCCACTCGTCACTATACCTTATGATCTTCCCATAGGCACACCTTACAAGAGCAGGGGTGGGTTAGAAGGTTGGAAGGAAGAGGAAAAAAGATAGAACATGCCAAAAATGAACCTAAAAATCTGTCTGAATCATTTTGGCCTATTTGCACATGTCTAATACACTGTATGCAAAGAAGCACTCAAGGGACAATCCCAGACAGGAGTCTTTTATATTTTTATCAAGATTTTATCATCCTTGATAAAGGTCTCCTGTACGGGATTGAAACATCAATCTGTGAAATAAATCTTTGATCTTCAGCGTTTGATCTTCAGTCCCTAGAGTAGTGTGTTAGTTTGTAGTGCTCTGCTGGGTCTCCAGGATATTTCCATCCTTCAGTTTGGAGTGCAAGGATCAAGTCTCACACATACGAACTTACTTACACACATATAGTAACATACTTACACACATACAGTAACATTTGTATTTATACTTACACACAACCTACATTTGTTGGTTCAAGAGAAGTAGGCCAGTGCCAGCACTTTTGCTCATTCAAGGTCCTCTTACACTATGCCTGCACACCGGGAAATTACGACATATCCCAGCGCTTAGACTTAGCTTGTTGGGCTTGAGGAAGCATGGCCCACAGTGCTGGCCTAGCGGTATGCTCTGGGGAGGAGTTTGGTGGTATTGGGGGCCTCTGTTATGCCATTGTCTCCACGACTGCACGTCCCCCTGCCCAGCCAGGGCCGATACACCAGTGCTGGGCGTACCCCTTCTCAGTTTGGCCCTGGTTGTTAATATTATTAATTGATTATTCATTAAATTAAAGCTGGATGAAGTGTGTGGGTTTATACAACCCATAGAGACAACAAGGCAGTACCCTCAGCTACCCATTCCATGTCTGCCGTCCTTATTGCTGACCTCTTCTCCAGCAGGTGTGGTCCCAGATACAGCATGCTGAGGATGCTGTGCTAGCTGGCAACCATCCTTTATATGGGACAGTTACGCCGATCATACATCTCCCTTGTAACAGACCCAGAAGTTGCACACTGGCGTCTAATTGTCCAGTAGGGCGACCTGACCCTGTTTTGCAGGACAGGGCCGCCACCTTCCCCCTAGACCTGTTAACTTTGGTCTGGTAAGGTTATGCCAGAATACCCCACTGATAATGATAAAAGGTGTCAGTACACTTAGAATGATATGCACAACTGTTTAATAAGATGCACAGTTAAAGGAATGTGACCAGTGGCGACTCTAGAAACAATATACAGGGGGGGCACACAAGATGCCACAGTCAAACTGGGGGG
>VKOC01017795.1:0-49358 GCA_009364415.1 Spea multiplicata
CATATATACCAATCATATACACCAATCCACACATATATACCAAACCACACATATACACCAATCCACACACATACCAATCCACACACATACAAATCCACTCTCACTTAATGCTTTCCTACCTTTCCTTTCTTCTTTCAGCTTCTTTTCCTCTTCTTCGCTCCTCTTCTTCAGTTCTTCTGTCTTCTCTGTCTTCTTCCGGGTCAGAGGGCACAGACAGCGGTGGGCGCGGCTTCAGTGCTGTGCGCCGGGATCTGACAACAAACCCCGGCGCACAGCAGCTGTTGCCGCGCGGCTTGCAAGGGAGCGGTATCGGAGGTCTTTAACAGACCTCCGGCTCCCTTCAGTGATTTTATCACTGAATCACTGAAGGGAGCCGGAGATCTGTTAAAGACCTCCGATACCGCTCCCTTGAAGCTGCTCCTCCAGCGGCGGAACATTACTGTCCGTCTCTGGAGGGGTGCCGGGTGCCGCAAGTTGGCACTCCCGTGATGAGCGGCGGCGTCGGACCCCGCGACGGCGCCCCCTGGAGTGTGGCGACTGCACAGGGCGCACACCCCAAAGGCCGGCCCTGCGCGGGAGCCGTCTCTGTGGGCATGCCGTGACTACAGTGTAGTCACGGCGTGCCCACAGAGACGGCTCGGCGTGCCAATAGCGGCACGCGTGCCACGCGTTCGCCATCACTGCCCTAGTGTCTATCCTCTGAGTGCCCCAAGCTGTTTAATGGTCTGCAGGTTTTTGATGCTTAACTGTCTCCTGGTTAACCTGTTATCTGCTGCCTGCTTCTGACCTTTGCATTCTGTCCTGAAAACCCTTTGCCTGCTGCCTGTTCCTAACATTTGCATTGTGACCTGGTTAACTCTTTGCCTGCTCCCTGACTTTTGTAGCCTTCACCCGGTCAGTCTCCTTTTGGAGTATCACTTTTTCACCTTACTGTGATTGTATTCTGCATATTGGACTCCTGTTCCAGTTTTTAGCAGAATTTTAGTAAATTTGCCAATTTGTACAAAGCACCAAAAATGAGTCCAGACCCCCCATGAATGAAGCAAAAATGAAGCACTGAATGTGCTCAATCTTCGATTTCCGTCCACATATCCGCCAAAATAACCTGGTGGGAATTTCCACCAAAATGGTGACACTTGCAGTGACGTCCTCTCCTGGATTCTCTAATAGGGGGTGATGGCGCAATATGACAGCACATTCAGTGATATCCTCTCCCCAATTCGCCAAATTAAGGGAGATGCAGATAAAGTAGAAGAGAGAAGATAAAGATGCAGAAGTGATCAGTAGAAGTGGTTGGCAGAGAAGGTAGGGAAACATTTAGAGAGTAAACAAGAACAAGAGTGTGAGAGAGTGAGCAAGAGTGAATGCGGGCACTGGGAAAATAATTTTGTACCCGAATTATAAATGACCCCAAATTTCTGCCAAACCGAATGAGTAAGGAACTAAATTTGCAGCCCAAAAACAAATGGGCCAAAAATGTACAGGAAAATCTGTCCTTTTTGGCACATTAGCACATGTCTAAAATACATACACACACATTCACACCTGCCCTTATACATAGACATCCTGACTTACACTTGCCCTTGCATTAACACTATTGCTTGCTCTAACATACAATCACTTTCAAAACACAAACCTTTATCTATCCCTGCTTCCTTTTGATTCCACTTCTCAGCAGCTCTCCTCCTTTTTCTCCTTATCTCTCTTGTCATCAATCCCCTTTCTGTTTATCTCTTCCCTTTTTTTTGTCTTTATTCTCTTTATCTTCCCACATGTCTCTCTCACCAATTTATTTTAGCTCCTCTCCTTTTCTTTGATCCCCTTTTCTGATTATATTTCCTCTTTTTATTTATCTAATCTCCCCCACTTCTCATTATCTCTCCCCTTCTTATTCTCCTCATCTTCAGTTATCTCTCTGTCTTTATCTCAATCTCTCTTCTTCTTCAATGACATAATTATCCATGAGAAATACCAATAACCAAGTTATGGTGGGTAAAGGTGATAGGAAAACCCTTCCACTTAAAATTAAGGGGTGTAGAAGCATTATTAAACACTCATCTACAGACACCAGACAAGCCAGAAGGCTTGTTTTTCCCTCAGAAATCTCATTCTACTGCCAGAACCACAAGGGAAAATAAGGTCAACAATGATCACCCTTTGCCTCTATATCCACTTTATACATGGATCCCTTTACAGTTATTGCCCGCTGTACAAGACAGCCTTTAGACAAAACTCGGGTAAGAGGACGAAACAGCTGTCCATGAGTGGTGATCTGACTACTGCACCTTATGAAGTTGAGATTTGTGGCTTTAGCCCCAATAGCCCCCTAGAGACAACACTGTTTGTCCCTTTGTACTGCAGAGTTTCTGGACCTTTACTTATATTCCTAGTTCTTTGCTATTATTTTCTACAGACCCCTTGTGCTGCAGGTGTGTGTTCTGCCTCTACTGGCCTATTCTGTTGCTGTGAGCCTGTTCTTAGACTACAGATGTAGCCAATCTTAGAAATCCTAAGGCTACTGCAACTCAACACAGCAAGCCTTTTGTCCCTGACAGAATGCTCTAGCCATTCCCAGGTTATCCTGCTAGCAACTTATATATGGTCACAACAAGGGAACTTTCTGTTGCTGGTCAAGGAGGTGAAACACCTACATTTCCTGCTATTCTCACATCTAGGTGCTCTTCTGGGCATTAAATGCAGAATGGCTTCAGCTCCAAATCCACACCAGTAGCCACCAATCCGACAGTTAAGACTCTCAAAAGTCAGGGCTATGACTGCACCCTCTCCCACACATCAGACACCCCAATCGTAACAAGTCGTTCCTCTAACTATACACCATTGACTACAACCTTCTACCTCCTATCACTCAACCATTGCCTTATCCATCCAAATCTAAAGACTGCAATTTTTTAAAGATCTTCTATGGTGGACATAAAATGTATGCCTTACTAAAGCTAGATAGGCTATATCTACAGATCCATCCTAGCCTATAATCTGACTTACTTCCTGTAGTAAGCCCATGCTGTTTCTGAATATGCAAACCATTTACCTCCAGATTTTTAACAATTCTGTCCTTTAGCATGGTTTCCATTAATTTGTCAACTACTGACCTAAGACTTCCTGGTCAATAGTTAGCCAGTTCTTCCCTACTACATTTTTTGTGCAGTGGTACTACAATTGCCAACATCCTGTTGTCTGGAACTACTCCTGTCATTAGTGACTTTAAGAGAGTGCATAAACAAATACCCATAAAGGAGAGTGGGCCAAAATTCCTCCACAGTGACATGAGAGATTGACAAAGTCAATACTTCAAGTTATTGCTGCTAAAGGTGGTTCTGCATGCTAATGAATCATAAGGTTTACTTAGTTTTTCATACATGGCTTCCCCATTTTGGCTTCATGTTTCTTGAATAAATCATGACACATTTTAATAGGTCATGTGTTGTTGTTCATATGAGGTTGTAGTTACCTAATTTTTAGAGATGCTATGTTATAGATTGTTATATTATCATATGTAAAATCATACAATTCACTTTTTTTCACACAACTGTATTTATTTAGGCAGTTGGCTAGATCCTTAACCTTGTTTATACAATTCCCTTCATTTTTCTTTGGTCTAATTATTGCTGATTTGTGTTTTCTTCTCTCACTTATATATCTAAAAAAAAGTTTTATCAGTTATGCTAACCTGACTTTTTTCTCCTCAGTAAATGCTTTGGTGCATCTTTGCCTCCCTAATCTTAGATTTATATTTGCTTCCATCTTCCTCATTTGGAGTCTGTTTATATTTCTTAAAAGCTTTAAAGTTATTTTCATTCAACATCTTTGCCAAATCAGTGGCATACCAAAGTGATTTCTTTTTGCTTTTACTCTTGCTAACAAGCAATGTTCTGCTATCTTTAGCAGGATATCCCTTATATAGTTACATCTCTATGTACTCCATATAAAGATGTGAAGACCATCAAAGACTCACCTACCTGTCTCTCCGTTTTAGGAAAATCCATGTTTCTAAAATAAAAAATCTTGATTTTAGTGAGGTGGAATGTAACCTCTCTCCTTTTACTAAATCACATTGATTGATGATCACTGGAGCCCAAACCCTATCCTACAGTAACATCCAAAATCAAGTCTCCATTTGTAAACACCAAATCCAGTATTTTTGGCTCCTCTGCCAGCTGATTAAGACATAGTTTCCGAGAAGAAACTATGTCTCTATTCCTGGCTGACTCATTTATTCAAATAGCAGATTGTCAAGCTATTCTGCTTGTCTAGGAGTGTGAGATATATCACACCAATGCGAACAACCACTTTGTTGAAAAGTTCTAGGCTTATACCCAATGGTTTTTAGGTTCTCCTTGTTGCTTAGTATGACTTACCTTTAAGACTGTCTACCTTTCTGGCATGTCTAAGCATTCTATATAACATCTATCCTGGTATGATAACATCCCAGTCATTTTGCTCATTGTATTATGTCTCTGTAACCGTGACTAAATCCACATTTCCACTTGTTACTATGCAGGGATATTATCCCCTAAACTATGACATCTGTACACATCACCACCAAGCTGTTTTTATTATATCTATACTTCCCCAAGCTAAGTCTTGCCTTGAACATACTCTATATACCCATTTAAACTTATCTTAATCCCCCATATTCAGATGCAGTCCATTCATGCTATAGAGCCTGTAAACGACTGCAAGTCTGCCCAGTTTTCTAAAAACCCAAATCCCTCCTTCCTACAGTACCTTTACAGACATGCATTTATGTCCCAAGCTTCTGTGTGTTCTGTCCGGATCAGCCTATTCTACAGACCCCTCTGTTGTGAACCTGTTCTTAGACTCTCTGTGGTTTCCAGTTGTCTACAGATGACTCCAAAGAAATACCCTAAGTCTACTCCAGACAGCCATCTGCAACCTAACACAGCAACACTCATCTGGCTCCAGCAGAGTTTAAAGCAAGACCCTGCATGTGGACTCCAGCCTGACCTGACCTGAGGCTTAGAAGTTTTCCTACTTGTATAAATTGTGAGGATAAGTAAAAAGACTGCCTTCAATGTTAGGTATGGGCATTATGGATACCTAGTTATACCCTTTGGTCTATGGAATGTCACAGTGTTTTCCCCAGGCTTTTATCACGTATGTCTTTAAGGACATGCTCCTTTCTAGACAATATCCTTGCACATGTAAAGGTTATACATATATAGAGGGTTTGTTGGCATCATTTTTATGTCAAGCTCAGACATTTTTGATGAATATTAAAAACATTTACAATACAAAAATACTAATAGGCAAAAAAGAAATATGTTTAAATGATAAAGGTATTTATGTTTTGTTAAAATAAACCAAAGTCAGCAACACTTTTTGAGAAAACATAACCGCAAAAATACACAGCATTTAATAAAAGAGGGATTTAATAAAGATTCTAACCCATACAGACACATAATTAAAGCTAAAGTGCTGTGTCAATATCATTATGGTGGACTTGCTATTTATTTTTTTGTTATTATAAATATTTTTGGTTTACTTTTTATGTACTGTATTATACATAAATCGTGACACTATAGTTACTACAACATGTACAGTGGACCTGGAAATATATTGTATATTATTTTAAATGAAATTGTTTGGTAGGTGATGGGGCCCATTCTAATGCCTCTATGTCCCAGAATACAACTATTATAATGCTGTTGTAATCTCAGTATTTTGTTCCCCAAATTTTCCTTTTGTCGATAAATAAAATAGTCTAAAGAATACAATTAATCAATAAGACTATTATGAAATCCTGAGAAGAAACTGCAGTTAATAAAGACCCCAAACAAGGCAATAAAATTAACTTACAAGAATGAAGCCGTAACATAGGCAAAATGCATAAAACAAATTCATTAACTTGGCTCTTGAGAAGAATCTTTTTGTGCTTCTTTATCCTTGACAGTTATATGCTTTTTATTTTACAGAGATAGAAAAAACATCACTGCTTAAGGATTTTTGTAAAAAGAAATATTATATATCATAACCAAAGTACATTGTAGCTACAATTATTATAAAAAAAAATACCCTGCTGTCATGCACAGCGAGGCTTGGAGACAATGATACAGGTAGGACTACAAGGAGCAGACTGGAACAAGGTCAATGTCAAGCCAAGGTCGGGGTGCCAGAATACAGGAACAACGAAGAATGAGCCGAGGTCAGAATAAACAAGGTCGAGCCGAGGTCACATATGGGAGACTGTAACAGAACATGCACTGAGGAATAAGGCGCGACCATCAGAAGGCAAGGTCTGATGTGTATTGAGGGTTTATATAGGATGGGAAGTGATTAGGCATAGATTAGAGGTTTTGGAGCCAACATATGAAAACTCAGATGTCACTTCCTATTCAGTGGATTACGATGGCCTTCTTGTGTGTGACATGATGGAACCTCTAAGTATAGGCACCGGCAGTTCTAGGCTTCAGAGAGCGCATGGAGGTGGAAGGAGTTCTTCCTCTCCTCCGAGGTGGCAGTTGTGGAGGCTGGCTGACAGAGGAGGGCCTCCCCCTCCTCAGTGACACTTGCCCTACATTTTTAAATTTTCATATAGCTGGTGGATTTAAACTGTCATTTAATTTTATTTAAATGTTCACACAAGAAAAACTAATATATATATATATATATATATATAATATATATATATTATATACACATATATAATATATACACGTTTGAAAACTATGCACTCCAGGGTATTTAAATACTGGTATTTTAACTCTTTCCAGGCACTAAATCAACATGTAAACGTATATTTAGTATGAATTTACAGTTCCCTGTATATGTCACTGTCAAACAACACCTTCACAACATCTCCTAAGTACATTGATAACCCTCATGCATGGGTTTGTTGGTTTGTTTGTGGACTTAAATGCCACAATTCGGAAGTGTGCATTTTTCAAATTGGAATTGTGACATGTTAATATATCTATTTTGGAGATCCTTGAAGCCGGTCAGTTCAATTCACCCCATCAAGTTATATATTTTTGAAAACTAGACAGGGTATTTCAAATGCTGGTATTTAATCATACAATGCACTAATTGTACCACCAGCTTTTGTCAAAAATTGTGGTGGTATTTTTTGTGTGTTTTTTTCACACACACATACATTGTACTTCAGGCATATCCCCATGACAAAAGAAATGCATAATACTGCAGATCAAGGTCAGAAGGGGCAGTAACATTTGGCAATACCCACTGTCAAATGAACTGTTCTAGAACGTATTTGACTTTATTGGCTTATTGTTTAGAATTCCACATTTTACAACTAGACACCCCATGGGCATTTAACATGCCTCTTTCCATGCGAGCTATAGTGCTAATTATATATATATATATATTGTTGAACTTTTTTGGATGGCTCCCCTGATGGTTACATCAGTGGGGAATTCTTTGAAGCAGTCACCGGAGCAGTCACAGTGCTTCTTCCTGGGTAGGTTGTCGCTGAATGCCTCACCATGTCTCCAACACAAAACATAAAGTGCAAAACACCTTTATTGTAATAGCCAAGCAAACAAAGCAGAATCGTGATTCAGGAGCATATAGCAAAGACAAGCCAGGGTCAGGAACCAAGACGGGTACTCAGACAAGCCGGGTCAGGAACACAGAGATCAGCAATGTTAGGAACAACATTGGTGTCTGGTGGGGACAGCGGGTGGAGGCTGTGCATGAAATTAAAGGGGCTGTTGTGCACACACCGTGCCGCCCAATGGCCGTGCCTCAGCTCTTCGTCCCACTCCTTTTAAGACGTGGGACGAAGTGCTGAGGAACGGCCATTGGGCCGCACGGTGTGTGCACGTCAGCTCTTTTAATTTCATTAGGCGCCGGCGGCTGGAGGAAGTGGCTTTCAATCCCGCTCACAGATGCTAAGTGGTTGTTTTGAATGTAGGTCGCGCCGGCCCTGCAAGCAGAGTATCGGTATCGGTGCATCCCTAATATATATAATGTTGTTGTTAATTTTTTTTGTCCAATTTTGGTGTGTTAACCACACTTTTATTAAAAGTAACACACCAAAATTGGACAGACAAATTCAATAACAATATTAATATATATATATATATGATTGCTAACAGCAATCACACTCCTATAATGCCCAGGCAAACCATACAATCTACGTGGGCATGTAGGTGTGTGATTGCTGTTAACAATCTATATACTATAATAATATATATATATATATTAAATATTGTTATTGATTTTTGATGTCTAATTTTGGTGTATCACTTACTTTTAATAAAAACTGATTTTTGGGTTTTTTTTTTTAAAGATGGGGGTCATTTTTGGTTTCCGTCAACTGAATGCTGAATTTTTGGTTTCAGTCCAGAATTTTCATTTTGGTGCATCCCTACTATATACTAGGCCAGACACTGAAGTAGTAGGCCTACATCACATCAATGTTTGCCTCAGTATATAATGATAACAGTAATCCTATACTACCGTCAATGTTTGCATCCATATATATATAATAAAAGTTATGCTGTACCACCATCAATGTTTACCTCAGTATATAATGATAGTTATTCTGTACCACCGTCAATGATTGCCTCAGTATATAATGACAGCACGTTTATGCTTGTACCCCATCAATGTTTGCTCAGTATATAATGATAGCAGTTATGCTGTAACACCGTCAATGTCTGCCTCAGTATATAATGATAACAGTTATGCTGTACCCCTATGAATGTTTGCCTAACGATGGAAGCTATGCAGTTTTAAAGTGTGTGGGGGGTGCCACATACAGGATCTACCCCAGTTGCCAAATACTCTAGGTACGCCCCTGCGCACAACAGTTTTTTACAATAAAAAAATATATATATATATGCGGCCCGGAGCCTCCCCTCGTGATTTCACCTTTAAAATAGTGGAGTCAAAAGGAAGTGGAGTCAAAAGGAGTGGAAATATATAGCTCCACCCCCTTGCAATGTACATTTTTTCAGCTACACAAACTTCGCTTTATATGGACTGTGTGACAGAGCAAAATTGACATTAGGAGAGAGGCTTGTCTATCAGACAGTTTGACATTACAGTAAGTAATACTGTTTTGTAACTAATACTATATTATCACACTATAATGTAGTGTTATTTACCATGAGCGAGCTGTAACAAAAATATAGAACAACTATTTAAATTTAACATTTGCAGAAGCATATTGTGCGCACAAAATTTTGGCTCTGGGAAACTTTTTGCACAAGAGAAATTTTCTGCGCACACAAGAAAAATTAGAGGAAACATTGATCGGGGCCATTATTTTACCTTTAATCCTGGTTAAAAATAGCCTTCTGAAGCATCTGGCCAAAAATAAAAATAAAAACAATTCCTTTAACATAACTACTCTCAAATAAATGCTGTTTTATTTTAGCATGTCTTACACTATCCTTTTATCATTCATGTCAGCAAAAGAAAGACATTGAAGTTCATTTACAGCTTTGAACAGTGTTTTATTGTTGCTTCCCTTTTCAATCTACTTATTTTACAGTTCACTGCATTTGTATTCACAAATTATAACTGCACAAATAAACTCAATTTTATTTTAGGTTTAACCGCTTAGGGGTATTTCTATTAAAAATAACAAAAATGAATTTATTTGATTCTTCAAAATAGGGAAAATATTTGAATGCTCTATTATCTATTTCATATGGAATCATACTTACAAAAAACATTAATTCAGATACAAAAAAATGCTTCCCAAATAAAAGCATGTTAATATACAAACTGATGTTGCATCTGTTAGAAGTATTATTACATTAGGCAAAATTAGGTCATTTTGATGTTTTTTTTTACAAGGAAACTGCATAGGGGATGCTAAACAATTCAAATAAGTTCCAGAACATTTTTCATTTGACAGTGGGTGTTGCCAAATGTTAGTGCTCCGTATAACTTTGATATGCCTAAAGTTTATGCCTTAGAGCACTTGTAATGTAAATGTGTGCCTCAGTTCACCATATAATAATATTAATTGTCACTAATGAACCTAGGTATTACAATCCTATTCATACATTCAGGTAGGATATGTTGCAGTCAGTAGACATTATGGGAACTGACAACTTTCTGTTTTGCTTTTTTCTCTACATTTCAAGTGTATGTAGACAATAGAAGAAAAATAAAACCCTGATACAAATGCAATTCCTTTAAATTGCGTGGATGTTTTTTGATACGTATTCAGAATGTCTGACAATTTATTATGCATGTGTTTTTTTGAACATTACAGTATTCAAAATACTCACCATGATTCAGATTTTTCACCACTAAATTAATTTATTAGAATTATGTATCGCTTTTGTTTTTTGTAATTGTTGTGGAGATATTTAGTTTAAAGATTCATCACATGGAATCTGATACATGTGTATTGGGGTGGCAGGGCTATCATTATCTATTCTATCTGTTAAAAGGGGTTTAGAAAAATACACTAAACATAAATATCCTCATAACCTTTCAGTATTATGTCGCATCCCGGCACGCAATGTGACCATCAGGAGATCTATCACAAGTGCCACTGCAAGAGATTTTGCCTCTCGCAAGATGACGGCATCCTTTAAAAAAATAAACCAGTTTCCAAGAGGGACTTTCCTGCAGGTTGAATACAGGTACTGCATTCAACCATGCAGGCCAATGGAGCCCAGCTTTCTAATCACAATGAGATTTATAAAACATTAAAGAAATAATTTTGTAAAAATGGAAAATCACAAGGCTATCGGGATAGGGCGGTTGTATTGCTACATGCCGCGATATTGAGGCATGTCAGCAACACTGTTAATGCTTAGGAAGGAATTCCGGCTTTCCTCCCCGGATCCACGATCAGTCTCACTTGTGAGGCTTCTGTGGATGCTGCAAAGCCGCTGATCGCGGTGATGCAGCTGTTTTACATGTACGGGCTTTGTCGTTATTACATTGCTCTCCCTCCCACCACACGTTCCAGATTTTGGTCCCAGGTAGCCAGGAAAACCCACTACCTACACCATATCAATAGAACAACTCCACTTAGCTCCTTGGAATTGCTGATCCCGGATTTGCAACTTAGTTCATGGAGTGACCTTTTTCCTTTAAAAGTAGGTGATTTATTTCACCAACGCTCTACACGTCCCTTTTCTGATTTATGTTCAGACTTGTTTATATTCAGACATGCCATTGTCACACATGTTTCTCTCCTGTTCCCCCCTTTGTTGGAAGGGATGCCAATCTGATGGTACAATGTTACATGTTTGGTGGTCATGTCCGCCTATACTTGACATTTGGAAAAAGGTGTTCACTTACTAGAAACCTCTGTACAGGTTCACCTCCCTCTCTCTTCACTGCTTGCACCTCCCGATCATTTACCCACCTCTGTTAGGAAACTAATCATACACTTTTTTTGACTGTTAAACCGCTAATTGCCCGCCACTGGAAATCGACAGAGATACCACACCTGCCGTCTATACGACATCATTTGGAATGCATTCACATTTTAGAAAAGCTTTCTTTTGACAATGAGCAACTAATATGTCAATATGAAAAAATTTGGTCCCCTTGGTCCAAGATTTGTGATGCTACGTTTTGGGAGTACTAGCCTCTGGTCTTTGGCTGGTGAGTCACATCCAGTCTCCTTCGGTCTCCCTCATATGCCCATGTGATATCCTTATTTTGACATTAATTATTTGTTCCTTTTTTCTGTTTGTGCCACTATTTTATACTCGCTGTCAAATATGCATGTTCCTCTTGCTATAATGCTGATGTACCTGGCAAAGACCGTTCCCTGATTCCACGGTTGTTTTACATTTTTATTTATGCAATTTCTATAGGCATCCTGATGCCCTGATTCGATCTTTGATGATACCTGGTAAATTTTTCTTCAACTGAATGCTGCATTCTTTTCCCTGTGAAACTAAATATTTTACTCACCATATTGCAGATTTTCTGTACTTCTTGTATCTGCCATTATCAGCATTGTTTATGTCTTGCCTGTTGTTCCTCAGAGATATGTCTCACTTGATTTCTCTTATTGCTGTAAGGTATTGATTATTCCATATTCTGTGGCCTTTAAGTAGCTGTAATATTGTTTCTGCTCGACAATCGTACCTTTCAATAAAGAAAAAAAAAAAAGATTTGTAATTACGATTGGAAGCTTTTAAGACAATTAAATGATGAGAATGCTATCAACAAGTTCTGGACTCCCACCTCGAAATTTTTCAAAAAAAACTTTTTTTTTAAAATTAATTTTGGATTTTGATCAGGCTTGGATTCTAAAGGATTTTTTTAAATTAGAAAATCTAAGAAGACATAGGTTTCCTACAAAAAAGTTTAACCCAACTCATCATTTCAGTGACAAGATCCAGTTTTCAAAAAGTCCACAATATATATATATATACACATTATGTTACTGCTATCACTATTTAAAATTAAATCATATATAAAAGATACATCTGTATATAAACTACTGAAAATGACCATGATGACAAAAATATTTCTTCTAAATTTACTATATTTTATTCTTACTAACAACAATTTCATATTTAAACATACATTTTAAAGGAAAACTCAAGGCACTGCTATAGGGAGCAATATGGCCAATTTGTTTATATCTTATTTACTCATCAATAGAATATCAGAATATTTTCTGTTTTTTTTTCGGGGATTTTAAAATGATTGTTTATCTGGCAGGGCTCTGAAATGCCAATCATAAATTTCATAAATCTCCCCTCTGTCAGTCTCTTCACTGGCTGCCTGTGCGCTTCAGAATTCATTTCAAAATCCTTACTCTTACTTTCCAGCAGTTTCCTTCCCTACATCTCCTCACTCATCTCTAAATACGCTCCTAACCAATCTTTCCACTCATTCAATGATCTCCTTCAATCCTCTCCTTTGATTTCTTGCTCTCATGCGCGCTTACAAGATTTCTCAAGGGCTGCCCCATCCTCTGGAATGCCCTCCTCGGCCTATCTGTCTTTCCTCCTGCCTTCATTCCTTCAAAAAATCCCTCAAGACCCACTTCTTTAAGGATGGTTACAACATTGTACATTATTCCTTTAGCTCACCTCTCCTAGTCCCTCTCCTGTAATACTTACTCAAATGTGGCTTATTGATTTGAATATGTTTATGCTATCTTTCTATCCACTTTAAAGAGAAACTGTCACATCTGGAATAAAACATGGAAGTCAGCACTGCAGTAATCTGTCACACATGTAATTACTATTTTATTGTCCCTTCTTTAAGTAATGTAACATTATATTTCCCATATGTTCTTGTATCATTATTGCTGCCATCAAAGACATATACTTGACATTAAATGTAAATTATCCTTCATGTTAAATAACCCCTTAGTGAAAGCTGCATGGAAATCCTTCAGTCTTCCCCAGTAGCGTGTTTTAACCCTCTTCATTGACTCTACTTACATTATTTTCACAGAATGTCTAAATTTCTTTCTTTGTATCCTTTTATCCTGATCTAGTGCTTTTTGCATGTGGTCTTGGTACTACTTGGTATTACTAAGAATTGCTCCATCTCTTAATATGCATTAGATGTATATAGGGGAGAAGATTACAATTATATTGTTAGCAGTGATGTACACTTTTATAGCTGTCATGTTTTACAAAAGAAGAGAGAGAGAAAAGCTAGAAAGTAGAAAACAATTGCACTTCAGAACTGAAGTTAGACATCAATTAGTTATTATGTCTCTAAATTAAAGTAATCTTTCTTCACAGGAGCCTCTCCTATTTTCTATGTTGTTCTAATGTAGGTTTTAAATCATCTTACAGCTTAGTAATGAATGCATTTCTGATAGGACAGGCTTGTAGGTATTTATGTCAAAGGCACTGCTTGAGATCTGCAACGTTAACTGCACCTTCAACCATTGGTGAATCCAGAGCAGGCAACAGGCAATTGTCCTCCTATGATAGATGGAGGCATGCGCCTGGAATGGGCATAAAGACACTCTGCCCCCAGATATACATTATACCTTTATATGGCACTCTGCCTCCCTGATATGCCATTCTGCCCCCTATATGGCACTCTGCACCCCCTATATGACGCTCTGCCTTGTACCCCTATATGCCACTCTGCTCCCCCCCAGATATGCCTTATCCCCCCCATTTACCACTCTGCCCCCCAGGCAGAGGTAGACAACTGGGGCTTCTGAGGTTTAGCACCGGAAGGCCATGTCACGCTGCCAGAGAGGAGTCTCATAGTCTTAGTCTCATAGTCAGACCTCTATTTGAGGTCGGATTAAAAGACGACCTTGAATATAAGACAAGGGGTATTTTTCAGAACAAAAAAAACTTGTCTTATAATCGAGCAAATACGGTATGCCAAAAGGGTCACTATAATGACGAAGGACATCCAACTGGCTTGCAATACAAGAGAAAAGTCCATCAAGTAAGTAACAAATATGAACCTCAAAAGAAAGCAAAGGAAACCTGGAAGACCATCTTACGTGTTGACAGGACAATGACAAGATGGTACATCAGCCCATACATTAAATATTACTTTATTTCCTTAATTTCCAGCAGGAGGTGGGGTTGAGCACGGACACCCAACGTCGCAAAAATATTTACATAAGATCTTTGTTGTATAGGCTGCCCAATCTCATTGGGACGCACATAGTGAAACTTCTGACCTTCAGTTTAAGTTTGTTCCATGCAAAACAGTCAGTGTGTGCTTGCAAATTTGAAAAGGGATTGTATGGGGGAAAAATTTAAAACTTTGGCAGTAGGTTTATCTTAATAGAGGCAACTCTACCAAACCAGTAGATGCCATAATCTCTCCATTGCCTCAAACCTTTTTTTGGCTTTGCCAGCAGGGGGGATAAATTAAGTTTATGTAGATCTGAATAAATATAATTTTACCACATGACAGGAGGCTTCATATTTTGCTTATCTCTCTTTACTAGCTTCAAACAGCAGCACTGAAAGAGTTAAAAACGTAATCAAAACAAACAGTCTCAGTCTATATAGGTCCCTGTTCCAGGCCACGCCTCCTCTTTCTTTGCTGCTTCTGAAGACAACAGCACAGGTCAGAATATTGGGCTCCTGCGGCCTTTTATGTTTTTATTAACCTATGTGGGGGTGTTTATCTTATACTACCTTTTTTATTCATTTATCCAGTTTGGTTTTTACCTAGATTTTTCTAGTTTTTTTGAGTTATTAAAGTATTTATTTTTCCTTTAGGCAATGGTCAACCTTTAGGTACCGTAGATCCACGGAGTGGGTGCTGCCTTAACATTTGGAACAGTACGTGCATTTTTGGGGAGGAAGTCTTTGGACAAAGAAGTCCGCAACAAACTAAGGGCTGAATGCCCCAGACCAAACCTGCCCGCCAAAGTACTGGCCACCCCGATTTTCGATACCTCAGTTGGAGTTTTTATGGCCAGATCAGGCAGAGACCCTCTAAAGGGCATTGAAAAAGGTCTCAGGGCAACCCAGGACAAGCTCCTAGATGTCTACGGCCACTTGTCAAGAATTCTACTGATGGCAGATGAAGCCATGACCCAAGGCATACCTCTGAATCCATCTAACATACGGGAGTGGGCCATGAGATCGTTATGTCTGCTGGGAAATGCCAACACGGCCCTATGTACAGAAAGGTGGAAATCGGCGCTCCTTAGGATCGATCCAAAGCTCATTGACCTGGCACCTAAGGAATTAGGCCCAAGAGCAGAGGAAGCCGTTTTTGAAGCACATTCAGAAACATGTTGGTTTATTCACGACACCGAATAAGGCGCAACTATTCTTGCGAAGAGTGTTCCACCAACCCTCATATCGGGGTGTTTTTGGAAGGGCTGGTCGGCAGCGGGGCTGTGCCACAGCCGGTTCTGGCCATCGGGTCCCAGATTTAATCAACCAGCCAATAACAATTAGTTCCAGGACTACACATCCCGGGCCTCCTTGTTCCCAGGTCACAGAGGCCAATTCAGGGGTCAAAGTGCTAGAGGCCGTGGAAGATCATGTTTCCCCACTGGTAAGTCAATCTTTGTTTACCCCATTACATATGGTTACAGCAGGGAGGGATGCTTTGTTCCCTCAGGCCTGGCAAGCCCTTACATCAGACCCATGGGTGTTGAGTACAATTCAGGGCTTCGTCATCGATTTCTACGAAAAGCCAAGACAACTGAAGTGACCTCTTGCCATGGTGGCATCCTCAGATCAACGGGATATGACAGATTTAGAAATCCAGTCTTTGTTCGAAAAAAGGGGCGGTACAACTTACACCAGACGGAGGCAGTTTCTACAGCAATATCTTCCTGGTCAGGAAGAAAAAGGGAGAATTCAGACCAGTAATGAATCTCAGAGAACTATGTGGTCTATCGCCATTTCAAGATGGAGGGGATCCATCTCCTTCGTGATTGCTTACAACGGGAGGATTGGTTTACCCGACTAGATCTAAAGGATGCATACCTGTCCATTCCGATAGCAACAGAGTGCAGACAATTTCTTAGATTTCAATGGAAAGGGCTAACCTGCCAATTTACCTGCCTACCATACGGTCTGAGTTCAGCACCATGGTGCTTCACCAAGCTGCTGAAACCAGTTATAGCACATCTCAGGACAAAAGGTTTCAGATGCATAATTTATCTCGACGACTTATTCATTTTCAACGTTTCCAGGATTGTATATCAGACGAGATATACCGTGCAGTTATTGGAATCACTCGGATTCATAGTCAACCAGGACAAATCGGCTTTATCCCCGGCTCAAGTGGTTCAGTTCCTGGGCTTCGAGATCGACTCACGCCAGTGAATCCTCCACCTTCCACTAGCGAAGATTACGAACATCAGGAAGGAATTGAGGTAGGCGGTCCGTCTAGACCAGATCTCGCTTCGACAGCTCGCCTGGATGGTGGGAGTCCTGTCAGCATCCATTCAGGCGATTTTCCCAGGACCCCTTCATTATCGGGCCATGCAGAGGTTGAAGACGTCTTTCCTCAGGAACAGTCCTACGAGCAGATGGTCCCTCTTACTCAGGAGGTGAGGTCAGAACTAAATTGCTGGATCAGACACATGGAAGCATGGAATAGCACAGCCATTTTGGGGCGCATCATGTTCAGAGGGAGCTACAGGGGGTCCTTGGTCTCCCGAAGAAGAGGGCCTTCATATCAACTGCCTCGATAGTGGGCTCCTTTGCCATTCCCAGTTTGGCAGGTCATCTGTCGGATTGTTGCATACTGCTTCGCATGGACAACGTGTCAGCAGTACAGTATATCAATCGCTTGGGGGGAGCTCAGTCCAAGGCTCTTTCGGAGTTTACCAAAGAGATTTTCCAGTTTTGCTTCTGGCACAACATAACGCTTCGGGCGGAATACCTCCCAGGGGGAAACCAATCTGACGGCGGACTTGTTTTAAAAGCCTTTCAAAACTCTTTCACTAGTTAATCTAGCTGTGTTATATTATCATAATCTAATAGACAAACCTGACTCTTTATCTTATTGCGTAGTGGTTATCAAAATGATGGCTTTAAGCCCCTCCCCTCTCCCTAGCCTGACACTCTGACCAATGTTAGTCTATGAAGGAAAAGATTTCATTATACTAGAATGACTTCATTAGCACTGCCATAAACAGCTCAATGTGGGGATTAAGTGGGAAAATCTTTTTTCCCCATGGTATTTTCATTTTATAGTACATCTACATCTCATGCCTTCTAACAACCTAAGGTTGTTGAAACAGAAATGACATTTTTGTTTGACAAGTGTGGAAGGGAACATTTGTATTTCCATGTTTATATATGGTACTGCTGGCTGCGTTCAGTAAATTAATGTGTGCATTACGTGTGACGTGTGTTTTTTTTTTTTAGCATGAATGTGTCTGTGTGAACGTGACAAAAAGGTGAAGAGGAGTGAGGAAATACTGCACAGAACACCCAGAAGTATAATCAGAAGAATAATTATCATTCAATTATTTACGCACTGGAAACAATGGCTTCTTATTACTTGCTGTTTTACATTAGTAAGCAGACCCAATAACTATACTCCTAATTAACATTAAAGCAAACTCCACAAGTATCGTCCAACGTCAACTGATTTGCAGAAGTCCTTCTGCTGTTTTATTTCACATGATGATGTCTTCCCAAACAACCTCAAAATATCCATCTGTTAACTATTATAGATGGTTGATATTTCCTTCTGGCTACTGCTGCGGAGTGTGATTTCCGCTATAAATAAAGTTGTTATGTAGGAAATATATTATGTGATGAGGTTTCTCAGTATGAGTAAGTTTTAATCTGTAAATTACAAGCAAATATTCATTTAACATAACATTTGCTGTTCCATGACAGCTGCTTAATGAAATGGTTCACACCAATAACCATATGCATTGTAGTTATTTATTTTTTATGAAATCTAACGTGCATGTGCATCTTTTCTTTGCACATTTAAATGTAGGTTGCATGTTCATATGATACTATGTATTTGTGTTCATTCAATTATGCATTTGTATCCGTGCTTGCTATTTACATATGTTAAACTATAGCTAGATTATACAGAATACTAATATTTTTTCCACCAAAATGGTCATAAAAATGTGTTCCAGCTCTCCTGATATGCATTGCAGATGCCAATTTGATCAGGCTGGGTTATGTATTATTTAGAAGCATCTTACACTTGAATTGCACTAATAGTTTGCCTATTTATTATTTAACAGTCTAAGTGTTTTTGTCATCTCTATATGTCAAAGAATGGGCCTTATGAATAGCATTCATAGGCGATAGATAGATAGATAGATAGATAGATAGATAGATAGATAGATAGATAGATACATAGATAGATACATAGATAGATAGATAGAGTGACAGGAACAAACTGTACCCCACCTGGGTATACCGTCAAACCTTCTTCCCAAGACTTCAGTGATTAATCTCTTCAAGGGCCAGGCAAAACCAGCCTTGAAAGGAGGCAACAATGCCACTACACAGGAACCATGACTATGACTGGACATAGTGTAGCGTGTAAAGCGCTTGTACTGTCCTGAAAAGGACATCGGGATATGCCAGCCCGTTTACCCCAAGCATCAAGCAAGATCAATGTTAAAGTTAAACAGGAACACTTTATTGGAGGAACACACAGCCTTATATACACAGGTAACAATACTCTGCCCAGACAGCCTATCCAAAAAGAGCCCTGTTTCATGGGCCGTGTGACAGCAGTTGAAACTTCCCCGGGAGAGTCCGTAATGCAACTTGGGAGAGGATCCATAGCTGTGATACCCCAGTGAACTCCCTCTCAGTAACCACCCTCGTCTGTACCCTATCAAGTGCCCAACAGATACACAAAATTGCGCTCTTGTGTGGCAATAGGCATCTAAGATATCCTGGGTCAAAAGTCAGAAGGTACTACCACAGGTCTTAGCCACTAAACAGTTCCAGGAAGGTAAAACAGGGAGAAAACAAATCCAAATTGGGGTTAAAGTCCTCTGCAGCCCTATCCCTGCGGTCAGGTTTCCCAATACCTTTGTCCATATAGTGTATGTGTGTGTGTGGCTATGGCCACTTTGACATTCTTTTTCTACTGACATCCTCTTTGTTAGAGGGCCTTTGTTAGAGGGCCTGTGTGGTTCTAGCATTAGTATGTGTGACGGAAGCCTCCATCACTGGGACCACTGGAGAAGCCTGACTGCCAGCCTCCTCCCTATTGACTATGGGCCTTGTGTTTGTGAAGACTTCTGTGTCCCCCCAGCAGTATCATCTCATTACTGGCAGAGGGGATTATCTCCAGCAGACAGCCAGGATCTGCCACCAGGGAGTGACCACCATTCTTTTAGTAATGTTGTATAAATTAGTCTCCCCCCTATTGTATTGTTAATCCCGTTACTGCCCCTGTTGTCTCTGGGAGGCAGATTAAGGGGGCGGTTTGTGTCCCAATATCTTGTTTTATGTGTGAGAAATAAATCAGTCTTCGTTTGGTTTTACTTCGTTTGGTTTTACTGAGTCTCGGCTAGCGACTGGGGAACTGGGAAAAGTGTGTTGTTCCAGGCTAAGGGAGCACAAGACAGCGGAGGTATTCGGTCGGACTAGCCTGCTCCGTGACATTGGTGGCAGCGGTGGGATTGCTTCTTAGTCTGAGGGACATTTACTTTCTACCAGGATTGACCGACAGGACGGCAGACTTCGGTCGCCTTGACGAGGACATGGATGTGGTATCAGAATTCCAGGGGCTACTGCGGGTCATCCTCTCCTGCTACACCACTGCCCTGCCTACAGAACAATACCAGAACCTGAGGCAAGTGGTTCGACGGTCAGTATGGCAGAGGGCTGTTATATGCCGGGGTCAGTGTCTTCTAAGCTCCGAACAAAAGATTAGAGACCAGCGGGAACTACGGATGCCATTCCTGGGACAGCAACCCCAGGAGCAATGGGTATCCGAATTGGACAAGCTGGTCCAACAGGAGGTAGAGCTGGAAGATCACTATAGGGCTCTGCAGTGGTATACAGAACAAGCATATTGGGGAACTGCGAAAGAATGTGACTTTGATATGACTTTGATGGCCCTGGATTACTATGGGATAGTCTTCAGGAGGATCCGGACTTCGGAAGTACAGCGGAGTGTCTTGTTTTATGTAAATGTGTGTTTTGCTGGATATATCCAGCTCTGTGTGTGAGAAATAAATCAGTCTTCGTTTGGTTTTACCCTACACTGAGTGTCGGCTAGTGACTGGGGAACCGGGGAAAGTGTGTTGTCCCAGGCTAAGGGAGCACAAGACAGCGGAGATAGTCAGTCGGACTAGCCAGCTCTGTGACAGTATGTATGTGTATATAAGTCTGGATTAGTATTTTTATAGTGTCAATGTGTGTGTAATTGTGTGTGTCAGTGTGTATTTAAATTAACATAGTAGCTGATTGGGCCACATGTCTTTAGCTGTCCCCCAGACCAGAAGAGGCCAGCCCTCCCTTGCGAACAGGGGTCTGAATGGACCTGCTACCCCAGCATTCACCAAGCCAAATCTGACTAGTGGTATGTATATTACCTGTATGGAGATGTATTTGGCTGAACTGGCACATACTGCTTGTTTACAGTGGTCACTCCAGTTCTGTGCAAACCACCACTCACAAACAAGGATTGCATAGATGCCAGAAGAAGTTCAGGAAGGTAACACAAAGCTAAATTGCAGTGTGAATTGCAGAGAATAAATACATCAGAATGAAATCCATACTTTTCTTTAATGTGACACAAAAGTAAATATAATATATGAGTTGCTTTAAAGAGCCGTCAAACAAAAGACATTTTAGGTTTTCTACTTGTTTGATGTCATATAATTTGACAATATAATGGATTTAGAACTGGAGAGAATGCTTAGTTTATATATGTAGGAGTAAAATGTCATCTTTTAATGTTTATTATTTTTTTGTATTTGTCTTTAAAAGTTTGAAAGTGATTCATTTTATTTAAAAACTATTGAAAAACAAACTTATATTCTTGCAAGTCAGATTTGATTCTGAAAGGCCTTTAACCTGTTCAGTGTAGGGCTCAACCTAGCAGGTCACGTAATCCACTATAGTCCTATATTAAAGGACCCCGCACTACACCACACCCACATAGGAAAGCATAGGGTGCCGGATTCACAATGGCAGAAGATAGGCAGTGGTGTGGCTGGCTGTTCTCCAAGAGGTGAGAAGGGGAGTAGTGTATGTGTATACTATAGTATTAGAGTCAAGGGTATCAGTGTGTGAATACTGTAGTGTTAGTGCGTAAATGTATAGTACCAGTAGTAGTAGTATGTCTAATGTATTGTAGTGCAAGATTCAGTGTGTATGTGTCCATAGTATAGTGTGCAATATTATATATGTATAGTGTGTGTATAATAGTATGGTGCTCCTATGTATGGCATGTTTGTGTTACAATATGGCATTTGCATGAGTATGTGTATTAGTGTATGTTGTTAACATGTGTGTGTATGTACACAAGCATAGAATGTAAGCGTATGTGTGTTACTGTAAGGTGTCATATTGTGTAAATGTATGTTAGTATATGTACTGGGTCCCAGAAGAAAAATATGAATGGGGAAGAAAGAAAAAAGCTGGCGCCTATGTTTTTTGGCTGGCTCCTAGATGCCAAACAAACTTTCAACCCCTGGTCTAAAAGAATCCGCGTACTACTGATTAGTTGCTAGATTTATGGTCTAAAATGATGGTTAAAAAGCTTGGTTCCTGCTATCATGGATGCATTGTGTCATCACAGGTGCCCCCATAATTCAGATATATCCATCAGCTGCATACCCATTCCCCTTTGGATGGGGTTAAAACTAAGGGGACACCTTTTGGATATTTAAATCATGTATCGTATGTTCTGGATTCTACTGACACAAAACATACACAAAAAGCTTTGCCAGCTTTTTTTTACCAAGGTTGTTTCAGTACTGTTTGTTCATCTAGATCAGGCTTGTCCAAACTTTTTTCGAGGAGTGCCAGATTTGATGAAGTGAACATGTGCGAGGGCCGGCCATTTTGCCTGATATTCTTTGAACCATTAAAATTAAATGCAAATTTAATTGGGCAACTCTGTGGGGCCTTATCAGTCCGCGGGCCGGACTTTGGAAATGCCTGATCTAGATCATTGGAACAAGCACTTTAAAGCTGTGCATGTTTCAAAATGAATACAATACAGCGACCTATAAAGACAAGGTAATGTTTCCTTTACAGGAATATAATATTATACATATTTAAGGCTTATTAAGCTAATCTTAGTCATTTTATATATTTATATGCATTATTGTAGGGCTGCAACAACTAATCAATAAATGCTCTGAAAAATACCCCTTGTTTTATAACCCAACCTCGAATAGATGTCGGACTATAACACTAAGATCCAGATCCCCCGCAGCGCTGCAGTGGACCTGGAACCTCCTCTCTGACAGCCATGGGCTTCTGTCTGATGCGCGCAGACATCCTCCGCTATGGCCCTCTAGCTGTGGAGGTTGTCTGCGAGCATTGCATAATGTTCACTGGCTGCCAGAGAGGAGGATCTCCCGCAGTGCTGCAGGAGACCTGGATCCACCTCTCTGGCCGCTGGGGCTTCTATGATAGAGCACAGGCGTCACATGACCGTCCAGTGCTCAGTCATAGAAGCTCCAGCGAAAGTGCCAGCAGAAGTGGCAGTGGAGGTTTGTCTACAATGATCGCACAGACGTTCACCAGCTGCCCCAACTAGACACCAGGAAGTCTGGAGCATGAGGTATAAGTCTGAGGGGAGCAGAGTGGTATATCAGAGGGGCATGTAGCATATCAGGGGGGGACAATGGCATATAAGGGCATAAGGCATATCTGGGGGATAAGGCATATCAGGAGTATAAGGCATATCAGAGGGCACAATGGCATATAGGGGGTATTAAATCATATCTGCTAGAGGGCAGAGTGCATTGTAGGGGATAAGGCATGCAGGCGTCGATAACATATCTGGGCAGAATGCCATATCGCTCGGCAGCATGACAGGCTGGGTCAATGATATATAACCGGGGGTCAGGTCAGGAAATAAAAACAGAGGTTTTTTATTCTGCTGTTTTTTAACACCCAGTTTGTTCATTAAATTATTTAAAATAAACAAAAACTTTTTTTTAATTTTTTTAATCCGATTAATCGAAAAAATAATCAGCCAACTAATAAATGAAAATAATCATTAGTTACACCCTTACATAATTGTAACACAATTCCATTCTGTGCATGCTTAATTGACTACATTACCAAAGTATTTATTTGTGTAAATGTTATTTAACAATCGCAATTTCAGTTTATTGTAATATTCATAAGGTTTAATTACTAGACAACAAGATGCAATTATTACTACAACATTAAATAAAAACAAAACAAAATATAATGACTAGGCACTTCTGTCATCAGGGCTGTCTTAGTTTGTGCTCTTCTGTTACCAACCACTAGTGGCCCCCCTTGCCACTCTGAAGCACTCAGACCTGATTATCATGTCCAGCTGCACCTTATTACCTGGATTAAGCTACCTTTATAAACCTGCCCAGCCCTTCAGTCTGGGCCTTGACATTAATGTTATAGGACTACCTGTTTTTGTTCCTGATCTGTTCCCGAGTTGCGACCAGTGCCCCACAAGTGGACTCCCATGCTGAGTACCCTGTAAGTGGACTCCAAAGCTGAGTGCCATGCAAGTGGGCTACCTGGCGTGTGCGCCCCATCCAAAGGGCTACCTGGCCTGTGCACCCCATCCAGAGGGCTTCCAGCTAAGAGACTTACCATCTGTATGTGTTGTTCTTAACATCATCTGCAATACAGATCTTATCTGCATGTTCTGTCTGTGGTTTATTTTCTGTGCCTGTCTGGAACAACCCCAAGCCATCATGCATTTTGGGGTACAGACAGAGCCCCTTGTATTCCCTGCACCTGGGCTCCTATCAGACCTGTTCACCCGGTTTGTGACACTGTGGTACTCTGCAGAAGACTAAACATACAAAAAAGCCCAAAGTGAGAAAGATAGACAGATCTATAAGATTAGGCAGACAGAGGCAAAACAAGTTATAAGAACTGCCAAAGCCCATGCAGATGAGAAGAAGAGAGAATTGCCTAGTCAGTAAAAAGGTGAGATAGAAGGTTTTATAGATGTATAAATGAGAAAAGGAAAGTAAAACAAAGAGTAGTTAGATTAAAAACAAAGGAAGGTATGTAGAAGGGGATATGTTAAGTTTTTACTGATGAAAATGAAGGAAGAGAGCCTCAGTTAGGAAAAAAAAATGAGTGATTTGCTACATACGAGTGTATGAGTAATAACAAACAAATATGGTGGAGGATAACCGCACATGAAGATACACACACCACGTTTCTTCGTGTTCGTCTTCATATATATATATTGTGACAGTGTAAACCCCAGGGAGATGCTTAGTGTGGCATTTGGGTACAGGTGCTATCCAGATTGTAAATATGGGTCCCTGGGGTGGAGCAATTGGAGAGCAGGGTAGGCCAATGCTCCATTTCCCCATTTTGTGGAAACTCCATGCCGGGTTTTCCATGAGGCAAGAAGTCCACAGGATCCGGTCCGGGATTTCTATGAGGCTGGCATCAGGCACAGGTGCTGGACATTAAAAACCCCTGGAGCCTGATAGTCAGGGAGACTGTTGGGAGAAGAGGAAGTTCCCTGTGCTCCCAGGGCAAGGAGAGGCCCTGAACAAGAAGACCATCCCTGAGCCAAGTGAGGCAATACCTGCCTGGACATTGTGTGTGCTGTCTGGGGGAGGTTTTCCAGAGCCTGGCGTAGCTGGGTCTAGCTGGGAGGTTGAGATAGTGGGTGATTAGGCTGGTCAGTCTGGACCAGCATAGTTCAGCTAGAGAGGGCTCCAATTGGGAGCTAGGTTTTCATTTAATGATTTGTTTTTTGGGGTTTGAGCGGTAAAAATAAAGCGCTGTTTTGTTAAACACTGGTGTTCCTGACTCTGATTGCCCTAGAGGACTGTGCTTAGGACCCCTAAAAGTGACATTTATGGCCCTCACGGTATAGGGTTTGTTACAATATACATACATATATATATATATATATATAATTGGCTAGCCTATTAGTAAAGACAAAATCCCAAATTTTTTCTTAGCTAATCTCATTGGTCCCTGGTCCCTTCCCTCATACAAGTCACTGCCTCCAGCCTATCTTAAGTCTTTTGTAGTGGAGCAGGGTTTACAGGAATCTGTAGGATTGCGTGAGGATTTAAAAGTACGTAAGTGCAACTCTATTGGTCGCTGGCAGGGGGCTCGCCTAAAATCAACTAATGAAGGGAAGCTGTTCTTCATTGGTTGATGCCAGATGACCAATAGAGTAGTTCTTACAGACCTTTTAAATCCTGGCACCAAAGCCATTGGTCTCCCCAGGCCATGTTGACTAGAATCCTCGTTTCTCCCTGGCCAAGTTGCCAATGATTGTCTCTGACTCAGGTTTCCACATAAAAGAAATGCTAAAATCTATGTATTTGCAATTGCTAGCATAATACAATCCTTCCAATTTAAAGAGCAAGATTTAAACAGCTGAAGCTGTTATTGTTAGAAAAGGTAGACAAATTTAAACCATTTCCATTTTTTTAGATGACACATATAGCATTCTCCTGGAACCTAGTCACATACTGTACAATATTACTCATACATTCACAGATGAGTCAGTCAAACTTTTCTAGGTTTTAATATAATAAAAGCTTCATGCTCAAAAGTACTATCAATGTATTAAAATACATTATACTATGACACCGGAAAGTTTTGTGGGTTTTTTTTTTGCTAGATTTTAATAAAACCACCCTTATGTTTACTGCATGCAACACTAGTTTAAGATTTCTGGTTATCCTGGGAAAATATATTAAAATATGGTTCTAAGCATCTGAACTCTTTATTACCAGAATACATTTCTAGACCATTTTCTGATTATAAGACGACTACCCAAAATTTTAATATTAATTTAGGAAATAAAGAAAGCCTGAATATAAGACTGCCATATAGAAAAAATGTTTTGCTAGTAAATATTAATTCACATGCAAACTATTTTTCATATTTAATAAAAACTATGACCAACCTGCCCCCCAGTTATGCACATCTGCCCCACAGCTTGCTACTCTGCCCCAGATATGCGTTTTACCCCCTATATGCCACTCTGCCCCCCGATATGACTTATACCTGCCTATACTGCCATTTTGCCTCCATGAAAATCCTTTTAACCCCCATTATGCACTCTGGCCCCCCCGAGAAATGCATTTAAACCCCTAAATGCTTCTCTGCCTACAGGAATGCCTTGTATCTCCTCTATGCCACTCTGCCCCCCTCCCCCGACCTACCAGTGCTTCCCCAGACTTGTTCCTTGTATTTCAGACTCCCTGGTGTCTAGTGGGGGCAGGCGGTGGATGTCTGTGCAATGCGCGTAGACAACATCTGCCGCGTTAGTTCTGCCAGGGAGTCTATGTCGGAGCACCTTCCAGTGCTCAGTCATAGGAGCCCCGGCCGAAGTGCTGGCAGCAGCAGAGGTTGTCTGTGCGTATCACGCCGGAAGGTCACGGCACACCGGCGCTCCGTCATAGAAGCCCCCAGAGGAAGTGCCGGCAGCAGCAGAGGTTTCCAGAGAGGAGGATCCAGGTCCCCTGCAGCACTGCAGGGGAGCTGTGTTTTAAAGTAGAATTGTGTTTGTACTTTATACTTGCAATGCAGTATTTTAGCTGTTTTCTGAATTATCTTCTCTTTGTATATGACAAGTGTACTGAGGTTAAACAGATAACAAAATATGATCTGACTCTCAGATGGGAAAGCACGCTGTATTCTTAATTTTAATTGGCTTTCACAGGTCCAGGATCCCTCTGACCTAACGTGCAAGGTAAAGGGTCATTTTGCACTGCTTCTCTCCAGAAAGAGATAGCCTGATCTCACACCATCTCACAGCTGCTCTAATAAGCAGAGAATACAGATAAAAAAGGATGAACTGTAAATAAGAAATGTATACTTGCTCTAAAACAATTAAACTAACGCAGATCTACATTGCTCTTCAATATGACAATCAAAATCTAAAGCAGGCAGCTGTTTCAAGTTGTTTCTTTTTTATTTTACTGAATCTTAGTTCAAATGTTGCCAATTCATCTCAATTACTTCATTTATTTTACTTGCCATTCATTCTAAGCTTACACAAGCAAACATAGATCACATGGCATGTCTCATTATACGGCTAGGGTAAAAACGAATGTACAACCAGCTTCTGTGACCTATTTTCCAATAAATTCATATATAAATAACCATATGGGTAAACTATCGACTGATTTTATTTGCCATTTATTAGTTATAGCTTTAAATCTACAAGACCGAAATGGCACTTGTCAAAATTCTAGGTGTGTTTTTGAACAGTTCAGGATATAAAACAAACGATTAAAAAAAGGTTTTATAAAGGGCAAGTGTAAATCTTCTCATAGTGTATTGGTTTTATTGCAATACAAGTATGTTTCCCAAATTGGTCTATGGATAGATTACAATCATTAGATAACACCGTAATGTAAGCCTCCTTATACAGACCTTACAGCTTTAAATATATAGGTTAAGTAATTGGAACTTATTGATGTTTACAGAGTTATTATTATACTTGCACGGATCATTTATTCTTTTCAAGCAAACATTGGATTTACTTTTCTGGACATATATACATATTAAACATGTAAGTGACACCTTGGTTACACAAAAGTGTGATTGAGAATGAATTACAATATTCTTTAGTCTTAGACCAAAATGCATTGCTTAATGGGGGTTTCCCAAACAAAGATCAAACATTAAATTGCCAAAAGAAACTCTATATAAAAAGAAGTGATAACTACAAATGCCTGGTATAATCAAAATTAATCAAACAGCCTTTCTGAATCAACACAGTCAACATAGTATTAAAAAGTGTATTGCTTTCACACATAAAATGAAAACATGTTTCCCAGGTATGATATGAGCCTATATTGATCTAAGGGTACTGTCAACGAAGAGATTAATACATTACCTGTTGTGTCATTGATTAATAATAATGTTTTCAGCAACATAATGTCACAATATTTTTGCTTAGGGCTTCTGTTCCTGATCTACGTGTTGAGTAATTTTAATTCAACTGAAACACCCCAAAAGAAAATGATAAAATGAACAAACTGAGTTGCAATTAGGAGCCCTCTCTAGCTATACTATGCTGGCGTAGACTGACCAGCCAGACCCAGCTAAGACAGACTCTGGATGGAATACCGTCCCCAGACAACATACGAAAGGTCCATGCAAGTATTGCCTCACTTGGCTCAGTGATGTCTTCTTCAGAACTTCCTCTTCCTACAACAGTCTTCCTGGGGAATCCTGGACTGGATTCTGCAGACTTCTAGCCTCTTGTAAAAGCTAACATGGATTTTTCCACTGGAAGGGGGGAAGGAGCATTGGGCCACCCTACTCTCCCAGGGACCCATATACATGACTTGTTTAGCACCTGCGCCTAAATGCCAAACAAATCATACCCCAAGGGTTTAAAAGAGAGCGTGAGAGAGAGCGAGATTCACATGTTAGAAGGACAAGGGCCAAACTGTAATGGCTAGACGACTAGGTCAGAGCAGCTCTTGTGGTGTGTTCCTTTTCTGCAGTGGTCAGTGTCACGAACGCATTCTACTCCAAGCGTGCGCGTGACTTGGTTCTGGTGGTAAAAATACAAATATCCACCCTTAATACCCACAGAAATTAAATAGAAGAATAAAAATATAAAATTAACGCTGCCGACCAGCAAGACACATTTATATAATGGGGGGAATTAGAGCTATAAAACCCACACAGTATTTTAACAGAAAATTTACTACGCGATTTAAAAAGTTAATAAAATGGTCTAATCAGGTAACGTGAGTCTTTAACAGACAAAGGCAGAACTTAATAAAGGAATATTTATTTATGATACAAAACAAAAATCAGTGCATTACAAAAAAGATGATAAAACAGATTAAACACGATAAATAAAAAGGAGAAAATTTACAGAAAGAACCTACTATCACTTGAATGGTAAAGTAACAGTTTTTCTGTCCGTAGGGCTCCGGCAAAGAAAGATGGCGACTTACTCAAAATTAGATCTTGGCCCTAGTAAGCAGAATGACCAATCTTCTCTCATTAACTGTATACTCTTTCCCAGTTCATCTCAAGTTTCCAAGCCGGCCCAGACGTGGTATAAGAGGAAGGAAGGTGTACCATAAGTGACCTCCCCCTTGTGTTGTGGAAACATATCAGTCCCAATAATTTATTTTCATTTTATCGTCCCTCCTGTGCTCGCCACAGCCATAATTCATGCATTTATGAATTTCCTGTAAATTGTGAAGTCCATAGATATGTCACACTTGCTACTTATGACTGAACATCATACACTTCACAATTCCTTCCAAACTGTTTAAGTGACGCCGCTATGTTCGTACTCTTTTTGTAGGGTGCGCTTTCCCCGTTCTAGGTATGCACACAAGGAGGTATGATAATGAATATATGAGTTATTATTGATATGGGTTGGATGTGACCTGGATATCAAATGGTTTTCCTGACTGCTAGAGGTCACTTAGCATATCACAGAATCCAGGGTCTATGAGGGGATACAGGCATATGGTGAATGACTCAGTTAGCAGACTTAAAGGCACCGCCTCCCTGTGAAATTTCACACCTTGCAGAGGGCCTTGGTTGGAGTCCCAGCTTCAAAAGACCAATTTATCTTTGGCACCACATGCCTATACAATCGAATTAACCCCTCACATACTGAAATTGGCCGTGCCATCTCTACCGGGTAGCCAGTCCATGTACGTACTACACTGGTTGGTGTGAGAGTCAGTATCAAAATTGGTCCATTGATGCATGTGGGGGGCAAATACTGGCCCATCTGGTCAAATCCAACAGAAGAGCTACTGTAGCTCAAATTGCTGAAAAAGTTAATACTGGATCTGTGCATCGCAGGTTGTTGCGTATGGGGCTGTGCATCAACAGATCAGTCTGGGTGCTCATACTGACCCCTGTCCACTGCTGAAAGCGCCTACAATGGGAAGAACTTGAGAAGGCAAGCCAAAGGAAACAGTGTGATGCTTTGGGCAATGTTGAAAAAACTGCTGTGAAAATTTATTTCCTGTCATTCTTGTGGATGTTAGCACTTGCCTAAGCATTGTTGTGAACCATGTACAGCGTTTCATGGACACAGTATTCCCTGATGGCATTGGCCTCTTTCAGCATGATAATGCTAACACAAAGCAAAAATAGTTCAAGAATGGTTTGAGGAACACAACAACACAGTCAAGGTGTTGACTTGGAGCATCTGTGAGATGTGCTGATCCATGGAGGTCCTACATCCCAACAGGACATAAAGGATCTGCTGCTAACATCTTGGTGCCTTTCACTAGTGCCTTACTTTCACTAGTGACAATTGTTTTTTCTATTGCATTTCATGCTATTTGGTAATATAGTAATAGGGGCTAGGTATGTCACTTAATTGTTTCCCCCACAGAGCTAGCCACCCTCTAATCACCTAATACTAATTAACCTATTGTTATTTTAAATAAAAAAGGCATTCTATTCTCAGTGGTGATTCCAATATGGTACTCGCCCCTAAGATCGATTGCTCATTGGGGAGGTCGGATATCCCTTTTTCTAAAATTGATAAGGTGATGCATGCTGCTTGGTCGGTGGATGCCTGGGGCCTCCAGCACCCAATGATAAGGAACTTCTTGTTCTTGAATATACACCCTATATAAACCAGTCTGACAACAGGGAGAAAGGCAGTTCAGTCAGAGGCCCTACGACTCTAAGAAAAAGGTACAGTGGATTAGCTGGCCAGTTGGTTAGTGAGGGAATACTTTGTATAGATAGTCTCCAAGCTGGTGTAGGATTTGCTTTTGTGTTTTGTTTATTTACCAATGTGAAACACAGCACTGTGTACCTTCAAGAAAAGCCACAATAAACTATGTTTTACTTTTATTGTGATGTTTGTATTTGGACTTTCTTGTCAATAACCAGGCCATCCTGTCACACAAGACTAACAAGACAAGCTAGCTATCTGTGTATGTCCAACAATAAATTGAAAAATAATTATGCTAAGGTTTCAGAAGATTTATTTTTGAATTTGGCAATACACCATGGAGGTTACTGACTAGGGCTTTTAGATATAATCAGTTGCAAAATGTTATTCCAAACATCAGAGATGGCAGTAATGCCTTACATCACACTAGAGAAGCTATAGCTAACCATTTTCAACAAGCCTCTATATAACCTTCCACTACTTCAGGATACTCTCATACAGAGGATAGAGGCATATCTATCCAAACATCTGCAGTCTGGCCTCCCTCCCGAAGCTACTCTGAAAACATCAGTCATCTTGGAGGAACTCCGGGAAGCTATTAAGCTTGCACCTGGTGGAGAATGTCCAGGACCAGACTGCCTAAAGATATTATATTATCATACATTTCTGGGCATAGTGGTCCCCCAGTTAGTGGCTACTCTAAGTGCAGAGAAAATTATGCAGCAGCTATCACTCCATTTTATTGATTGCATGATACTTGCCACTAGCCAATGCAGTTAGATCTAACCCCTCAATCATTGGTATCAAAATGGGCTCTTCATGTGGATAACATATTGTTCATGGTTATTAGTCTCTCGCAGTGTCTTACACACACAGTAGAAGAATTGGGGTGCTACGGTATTTTTTTCTAACCTGCAGATCAACTTCTTAAAGTCCAAGATCTTAGGAGTCCACATTGAGGACACAGAGGAAGCAACTTTTGGAATGAAATAATATTTTTCCTTTAGACTCTCTAAAATATTTAAGGTATAGTATGTCTCTGGACCTCACTCAACTCTTTAATTTAAATTTCTAACATCTGCTTCATTCAATCAAAGAGGACTCGCACGGGTTGTCCGCTCCAAACATGGTTTAGCTAGGTTGGAGTTGTGAAGATGAATGTTCTGCTTAGGTGCAGAATCATAAACACTAACAAAATAGTTGCACTGTGAGAGGTCTTAAAAATGCAACTAACCTAAAAGGTTCATGGAAGCATGTATGTACCTCTGCTAACAACATTTTTAGAGTTTCATACAAACCTGCTAGCGTGTCCAGTTTGTTTATGAAAGTATAAATAAAGAATATTTGTATACTCACTCATTGAAGTTAATTCGGTGGATGCACAGTGTTGCTGACCAATTGGATTTGTGTATTGCTTCGGAGGGCCCTGAGGGAATTTCTGTGCACCTGCTGTTCATGCTTAAGTGGGAGTGAGCTGATCTACTTGGAACGGAGGGATGTGGCATTTGTAAATTGTAGCCATAAAGAACCCCCAACCCTTCTCACAGATGCCCTAATTTAAAGATTTTGGACCACTCTTTCCACAATTAGCCTCCATGTTGTCTAGGGTATACAGGACTTTGCATGATGAATGCTTGAATCCTTTGTGGGTTTCTTCAATGTTCTATGCAGTTAATTTAAGTAAATGTCTGTAAGTGTGTTTTGAATAGGATAGGATGGTACAAAATTGGTGTGTTGTCTGCAAAATGTGACACTTTTTATAGTTGGAACTGCCCTCCTATGACCTTGAAAATATATTAATTCTTATTAAACATAATAAAACCAATCCTAATACAAATAGAATACCCTGTGTTAGTGTACCCAAAGTCTCTGTACAGCATGAGATATTATAAACTAAATGTTTAGTTTTCAACCCATTGATACTGCTCCTGTAAGTGGTTTTAGACATTTCCTTTCCTAAAAGCTATCCTGAAACAGCTTAAGGGATTTTACTCTGAAGAATATTCGTGATTTACAGTTGCTCCTGAGAAAGATGAAAGCACAAAACATTTAAACTGACTGATTATATTATGGAAAGTGAAACCATTATGTGGTTTGAAAAGGATATTAATAGGATAATGTTTCCTGTGGGGTCAGTCCAATCAGACAAGATAAATCACTCATGGACATTCTAGTTCCTTCCAATGAAGGAAGGAACTAGAATGAAATAAAAATACACCCTTTTACTTTAAAAAATACATTTGTAAATAATGAGTCTTGAGGATGTTAAATAGATACAATAGTCAGCAAGGTAAAATCCAGAGACAGGGGAAAATGGACACCATAGAAGCCCCGGCGGCTTCAGAGGTTGTCTCTGCGCATCCCACAAACGTTCACCGGCTGCAGGATGCACTGTTGCTGGCACTTCCATAGGGGCTTCTGCGGTGGAGCACTGGAAGGTCATGTGATGCCGGCGCTCAGTCATAGAAGCCCCCAGAGGAAGTACCGGCAGCAGCAGAGGCTGCCAGAGAGGAGGATCCCGGTCCCCTGCAGCGCTGCGAGGGATCTGGATCTTAGTCTTGTAATCAGACCTCTATTTGAGGTTTGATTAGAAGATGACCTTGAAGATAAGATGAGGGATATTTTTCAGAGCATTTGCTCTGAAAAAAACCTTGTCTTATAATCGAGCAAATACGGTATATATATATACCTATCAGGTGGAAGAAGAAGAGGAAAAAAGTCAGTGTGGGTTAGCTGTAGCCTGCATGCTGCCTTCAGATATGGGAGTGCTCAATAATACATGCACTGGTGCTGTTTGAACTCACATACACAACCACACATGCACACGTAGTATGTGTCCTCATTTTTGCTGCAGTCATTGTTTATTTTAGATATATACTGTACATTTAGATATATGCATAGCACACATGCACTTTAATGCATAGGATAACTAAATTAATGCACTAAACAAAAATAGTATGCATACAGAGGCTCTACATGTCATAAAATATCAGGTGTGCACCAGTTACAGAAATGGTGAATTGTGGTGGAACTCACAACACTCAGACAATTAACAGCCCTCACGAAAATTAAAAACAGACACACGTAAGAAAACAACTATCAGACACACACACAAGCAGTCACATGTGGGCATAACTTACAGGCACAAGAGCAAATCAGCAATTTCACAAGTCACAGCACTCACACAATTACACCACGCATAGGAACACAACACACAAATGTAGACATGCACAAGAATAAAACTCACAACATCCACAGACAGGCACTCATATAAGAATAAAAATAAAAAAAGCGCAAACCAAATGAACAAATTCTAAAAGTAGAGATATTATCAATATCTACTTATAACACCTAAACCATGTTCCACAATGTGTTTAAGCAAACAGTTAAACTATGGTAGAGGAAATCCCCAGTGTTGAGTGCAATATGCAAATAAGAGGATTGACTTCTCTTATTCTTAATATGTAGATGAGTCTTCTTTTAAAAATTCTTGAGGGTCTCCAACATATATATCTGGAATAAGCAAAATAATAAAACAAAAACAATTGTGTAGCAAGTTTTATATGCGTATATACCGTATTTGCTCGATTATAAGACGTGGGCCGTCTTATAATCAGGCCTCGGCACTGGCACCGGTGCAGGGAACTCTGATCTCTGACAGCCGGGGAAGGTCTGCGCGATGGACGCAGACAACCCCCGCTGCTAGCCACACCTCCATCGGGCTCTGAGTGGCTGTGCTGTCTGCAGCAGCACCCCCGCGATCACAGGCTGACAAACACCTAGGTGCCAGGACAAGGGCCTGGCGCCTGGGATTTGTCGAGCCCTGGGCTAACCCATCACCCCTTCACAGAGATCTATGGAAAAAACAGTTGATATGATCAATCATATTTTGTCCAGTTATCAGTTGAGGGAGGCTAACCCGTCAGCCCCCCAAAGTCTGATTGTGAATAACGCCTCTTGCGTGACAGATCTATCAAAAAACGATTGATCAAACCTAATGCAATGAATATCTATTAAAATCAATCAAATGTTATCCAAATTTCATTTGAAAGGGGCTAACCCGTCACCCCCAGAAAATCAGATTGTGAATACCCCGTTTTAGAGTACATCTAACAAACAGAATTATTTATTTTTTCAAATTCATAATATGGGTGCTAACCTGGGTAAGGTGATAATCAGGACCTCCTGCTTGGCCGGGTCCAGTACTTGTTGTACCCTCCTAATAGCGGCCCTGTTTACACATATACTGCTTTCAAATTCCCATATTTGTGTGTTAAATGGTCTGCTTGTACTAATAACTAAAATAGTCTGTGCTCTATAATTATAACAATTTATGGAAAATACTTTTTAACATCAAGCAATGATGATAAGCATCTATAATTTATTAGCACTATACACATCACCATGTAGAGTACATTATTGTTATGTCAATACTCATCGTATCCATCATTATACAAAGCATTAAGGCTATACCATAACTTCTTGTTCACATAATCAGTGTGGTTATTTCTCCCATTGAGTTGTCTCAGTCCTCTTAAGGTTCTTATTGTTGCTGATTTAGGCAACCTTTGTGAGGTGAGAACTCCAACACATGAAATTAGACATGCTAGTCCTGTCACCATTTGACATAAATTTAAAGCATCTGTGTGACAAAACAGTGAATTACTTTTGAACTAAAGATCCCCAAAGCAATTAAATTGGAAAGCAAACAGAAAAACTGGGGAGCACAAATATATGTGGGAAGGCATGTAGGTTGAAAAGGAGTTATAGCAGTCCTTGGTAATTCACAAGTAGGTGACATTGATATCTGTATCTCAACTGTTGATATCTAAAATCAGATCTGTCTCGTATAACTGGGATTAAAGCATATTTCAATTTGGGGGGGGGGGCACAGTAATTTGTAGGGGAGACGCCAGCAACGTCACAGTGTATGCAGATGATCTTGGTCCAGCAATGTAGTAGAAAAGTGTCTCTCCCTTCAATTGAGGGAAAGGCACTATGCTTAAGGAATTAAGTACTGCTTCAACTCCAGAGAGTTAGCTTGTGAATATTACTGTTGATACTGTCTACATTATTGACAATCGATTGCAAATTCTTCATCCATGCAGATGCGAACGGCCGGCCCAAGATTTAATGCCGCCTGGGGCCAAGTTTAAAATGCCGCAACCCCCCCCCCGCCGACGCTGGGGGGCGTCATTTTAAACTTCGCCGATGCCATTATCTAAACCCCCCGTACTTACCTTTAAGCAGTCCTGCGGTGAGTCTCCCTGCTCTGCCTCCATTGTAGGGCCGGCCCTGCAAATTCAGTATCACTCATGCAAATTACAATATACTTGTTGTAGGTGCATCTCATAACTGTAAGCACCATAACACCATTGAAAGCCATGTTAAAATGGCATTTTCTCCCTGGTCCTATTGCAGTGGTATAGCTTCCCTGCCGTTGTAGCTCTTGATTTTAATTTTACTCACAAAAATGAATGCCATCATATTAGTCCAATATAGTTAGGGCGATATTTTTCTATGTTAGCACAAAAAAAGTCACATAAGCTCCTGTGATCTCAGAGATCTTATTCCATGGTGGGTACTGAAACACATGTGACATATTTTTCTATATCGGCCAAATGAAATACTTTATTTAACTATACGTTTGATATGACTGAAGATTGGGTAGATGAGTACTATGCAATGGTGAAGACACTGGCTATTACCTTACCATGATACCTTATCCAAAACACCTCACTTGAAAATCATTGTGTTACAATAAGCTTACACCTGCCCAATTTGAACAGAAATGTGTTTGGAAAGGCAAAGTAGCCTGTTAAAGGTACAATTTAGTGTCCATGAGAACCCCACTATAAATAAGGTATATTAAAGTACTCTGTAAGCATTTTAGCTAGTTAATATAAGTTGATAATTTTACTGCAAGACAGGAGGCTTCATATTTTGCATTATCCTTCTTTACTGAATAACCTCCAGCAGCAAAGGAGTTAACAACCATAATGGAAAACAACCAATCAACACAAACAGGACCCTATAAGAGCCCCAGCGTCCAGCAACTCTTCCTCTTTCTTTGCTGCTTGACCTCCAGGTGAGCACTTTCCAATTATATATTTTCATATTATCTATAATATATATATATATCTTATGAGACTGTGAACCCCAGGGAGATGATTAGCATGGCATCTGAGTACAGCTGCTATACAGATTATACATATGGGTCCCTGGGGTGGAGCAATTGGAGAGCAGGGTGGGCCAGTGCTCCGTTTCCCCATTTTGTGGAAATTCCATGCCGGGTTTTCCAGGAGGCAAGAAGTCTGCAGGACCCGGTCCAGGATTCCTATGGGGCCGACATCAGGCACAGGTGCTGGGCATATTAAAAACCCCTGGAGCCTGATACTCAGGGAGACTGTTGGGGGAAGAGGAAGTTTCCCTGAGTTCCCAGGGCAAGGAGAGGCCCTGAACAAGATCATCCCTGAGCCAAGTAAGGCAATACCTGCCTGGACTTTTTTGTGTGCTGTCTGGGGGAGGTTTTCCAGAGCCTGGCGTAGCTGGGTCTGGTTGGGAGGTTGAGTTAGTCGGTGATTAGACAGGGCTCCAATTGGGAGCTAGGTTTTGTTTTTATGATTTGGTTTTTGGGTGTGAGCAATTAAAAATAAAGCACTGTTTTGTTACAACCAGGTGTTCCTGACTCTGATTGCACTAGAGGACTGTGCTTAAGACCCCTAACTGTGATGTTTATGGCCCTCGTCTACAGGGTTTCAACAAATATATATATTACATATATATATATGTGTGATGTCCTTTGCTTTAAGGCCTAGCTTATTTTATTTCTTTGGGTTATTTTTTCCCGTTTGTCTCTTATTAGTTTGTGCATTTTGCTACCATTCCATTTCTTCAAAACTGATAGCTAGAATATTTATTTTATCTCCATTGTATTACTGCTCTTGTTTACCTTACCTGTTCCGTTTTTCCCGTGGTTTGTCACCCCGACGTTATTCCCCCTGCTGTGTTGCTCTCTGCAGAGAGCTTATCCTGTTCGCGCGCTCTGCTCGGGCTCGGTTTCCTTTTGGATTCCTGCCACGTGTTCCGTTCACAGCTCGCGACACGGTGCTGTTCACCGCCCGCGGGTAGCGTTTGTCCGTCTCGGCGTCACACGGCGGTATCCTTTTGGATTCCTGCCGCGTGGGCGCCTTCTGCTCATGGTGCGGTGCAGTTCACCGACCTCGTAGCGGCCATCTGTGCAGTGCGTCCCCGGCCTCCATTTCTTCCACCCTCCATCTTCTGGGAGCTGCCTGGTTCTTTCCAGGTACTTTATCCCCTCGGATCTAACCCCTACATTCTAGATTATATATAAATCAATCAATCAATAAACTACAAAAAAAAAATCAGAGGTACATGGCCTTAGGGTGAACCCGTCTCTATTCTATTGGCCCTGGATGCTCCCTGCTTGTACAGGCCTCCCTCTGAACGTACAGGGTGAATCCCTGCTTTATATTGAGGGTATCCCCCTCTCCATATATATTGAGGGCACCCCCCTCTACATTGATTTGGCCCTGTTTAGGGCCCCAGGTTTGGTGGTTTCTGAGGGTGCCCCCTCTCCACTTTTTAGAGCCTCTGTCTCTTTAGAGCCTTTTTGGAGCAACCCCCCCCCTGACGAGCACATTATGTAATTTGGCTTGTGGGTGAACCCCACTGTGTATTTCATGCATCCACTCTAGTCTCATCTTCCCTACACCTTGTGTCTTCCAGAAACACAGTACTGGAAACATTCCGGACGATTGCAAGACACCTTTACCTGCTGCCCTCCAGGCCTGGCTTCGCACAGCCCTTACAGACGCTCTCCCAACTGCCTTGGCAGATGCCCAATCAGCCAGTCAGACACACTGTGTCACCTCTAACTGGGGGCGAGTATTCAGATGTTGATAGCTCTCCTCAACCGACTGACTAGGAGAACACTCGCAAGCACCATTGGGGCGAAGTCCCCTCAACCTCTGGCAAGGGCAAAGCCCTGCTCAAGCGACCTTGTACCTTGTATAGGAAGTCCTGGACGAGTATAGGGCCGGTTCTTCCAGCTTTGACTCCCTTCCTCTCCCTGACCTCGGATGGGAGGCGTCTACTGATCCCCTGAAGGCTTCCACCTCGGGACCAGACCAACCCTTCAAGGTTACTGACCCCCTCGGTTTCCCGCTCTTCGACCCACAGGCTCTCCGGCAACCCCGTTCGGCTGAGTGGACTCCTTCCGCCCACATTGTGGAATTCATGCGTTTTTGGCTCAGACGCCCTTTGGATAAAGAGGTCCGCCAGCGTTTAATATCTGAGTGTCCAAGGCCCACCTTGCCTGCCAAAGTGTCGAACACCCAGGAATTCGACCAGTCGTTCATTACGTTCCTTTCTGGCACCGGGCGCGACCCAGAAAGGGCATCGAACAGGGCTTACGGGCAGCACAGGACGAGCTGCTGGATACTACGGGACCACTAGCCCAGGTTTTCCAGATGGCCGACGAGGCTTTGACATCAGGCACTCCGCTAGACGCCCACTTGGTCCGTGAGTGGGTCCAGAGAGCATTCTGTCTCCTAGGGAATGCCAACTGGGTCATCTCTGCAGAACGGAGTAAGGCCGCTCTTTTCAAATTGGATGCAAAACTTGCTGAGCTGGCTCCAAAGGAATTAGGCCCCGAAGCCAACGGCCTCCTCTTCAGGGAGAAGTTCATGAAAAACTTAAGTCACCATGTGAATGTCTTCACTTCTTTGAACAAGGCTCGGTCATCCATGAAGCGTCTTCCATCAAGGGGACCGTTTTTTCCTCCAGGGCTGGTCGGCAGAGGGGTCGTGCCACCAGCAGAGTCACCTTCGGCTCCAGACCCCAATTCCCACACGCCTCCACGACCTACCGGTCCCAGGGCCACACCCCGTTCTCCCGTGGCTCCAATAGAGGCAGAGGCTCCTCCACCTACCAAGGGAAGACGTCTGCAGGTAAGAGTCTGCAACCCCTTTCCCCTTATTCCTGTAGCGGGCAGGTGGGCGCATTCTTCCCATGCACGGTCCGTCCTTGTGTCCGATCCCTGTGTTCTCAAGACTCCCTTATTTATTCGGAGTTGGTCTCTCTATGTGTGAAGGGCGCCATAGAACGGGCCCCCGGCCCCCCTTGCTTCCTCAGCAATATTTTCCTCGTGAGGAAGAAATCAGGGGAGTTCTGCCCTGTTATCAACCTCCGTTCCCTGAACTCTCTGGTTGTTTACCGTTGTCACGGACAGGGCTATCGGCCGAGCCGCGACGTGGGAGTACGGGCGTAACAAGGGTCAAACGCCAACCAGACTTCCGGCGCGTTTGGTCACTTTCCCCGCAGGGCACCAAGCAACCACCACCAACCCCAACCAGTCACCCCAAAACTCCCAGTGTAAAACACGCTGCCACCACCAAGAACTTTAAAACCGGGCGTCTTAGGTTACCCAAAAACAATCATACTGCGATAACTACACAATCCCCAAACTGATATCTATAGTTAACCGCTTAGTAACGTGACGTATCTATATGTATACAAAAGGCTATCTCTAGGCTGAATTCGATTAGAGAACAAAGACAGAACTGATTAAAAATGTTTAATCTGAGTATAAAATGGGTCACAGTGCTGTTACATAAAAATGCATATAAAAAGAGACATAGACTTAGATAGTACAAGTACAAAACAGTATAAAATAAAAGGGATAAAACAGAGTATCATACCATATTTCCTTGGAGCCTTGATGTTGTCTCTGTGATGGTAAAAACAGGCTCTCTCCATTACCAATTGCCCACCTTTTTATTCCCCCCCCAAGACCGCCCTTTTCCTGTTACCTGAGCAAGGGGATGGGAGTAGGGGGTTCAGAACTATGACCTTCTGAAGGCGGGGTTATATCTTCTCAACTTTGGTCTGAGATCACAAAATATTTAATATGACGCTGGCCGAGCTTGGCATAATTATGACACCAGGATCATCATAATTCTCTGGTCCTAGTGATCATTTTCATACCAAACTCCACACCTGTATCAGTTGGCACAAGGACACATTCGCATAACACTCGCTATGGACATGCCTGCATGGCGTGTTTGGTCTCCCTGAAACCAGCACATCACAGCCATAATGATGCCATGTATGATGGGGCCCAAAAGTTATGTACTGATCATATTTTGGACATTATGCATTTATTAATTGTACCATGTGTCCATTGATACCCTGTCTCCACACCCCAGGGAGATGTAGCCAGGATGTCTGGCCTTCCACTCTTCCACAGGAATACCTTCCTGTCCCAGGTGACAATACCCAGCATGGGGTAATCAAGTTTTATTTTGGGTTCTGGCTCCAAAAGGAAAGGTGTGAACAAATGTTACTGGACTTAGCCTCAAATCCCTTAACCCATTCAGTGCCAAGCCCCAGTTACTCATGCCATGGCATGACAACCGTTACTTCAAGATGGAGGGTATCCATCTTTCACGGGATTTCCTCTGCGAGAACGACTGGTTCACGCGGTTGGATTTGAAGATGCTTATCTGACGGTTCCTGTTCACCCGGAACACAGGAAATATCTCCAGTTCCGTTGGAAGGGTCTGCTATGGCAGTTCACCTGTCTCCCGTTCGGACTCCGCTCCGCCGCGTGGTGCTTCACGAAGCTACTGAAGCCGGTGATGAAGTTTCTTTGAGCTCGCGGTGTTCAGTGCAACGTCTATTTGGACGATGTGCTCCTTATGGTTTCAGACAGGGATTTCCTGATTCGAGACACAGCCTTGGCGGTGCGCCTGTTCCAGGACCTCGGCTTTATCATCAACGATCATCGTCCCTACTCAGTCAATCCAGTTCCTCGGATTCACTGTGGGCTCTGTTGCGGTGATGCTCCGATTGCCACGGGACAAGGTTCTGGCCATCAAGAAGGAGATTCGGAGACTTCTCCGATCTCCGTCGGTTTCCCTCAGGTCTCTGGCGCGTGTAATAGGTCTTCTATCGGCATCCATTCAGGCCATATTTCCCGGTCCTCTGCACTCTCCAGAGGTTGAAGACTTGTCATCTCCGCGCTTTGGGTTCCTATGACCTCTTCGTGCCTCTCACCGACGAGGCGCGTCTGCAGCTTCGTTGGTGACTCTCACACATGGAAGCCTGGGTTACGGTTCTTGTGATCACCCCGTTTTGGAGGACGCAGCCATGGTTCCTGTTGCTGTTGCAGTTGTTATGCAAGGATACTCTTCTCCATTCCCTCCCCTCTGGATCTGCTTCTGGACCCAAAGGGAAACCCTCATCCCGTTGTCCTTCAGGATCACCTGTTGCTAGTGGCCTGACTGATTTCCGGGGATCCTGGGATGTGTCGACACTATCGTCATCGACTATCGACCGCTTTGCTGTTGTGTTTAGTTTCCTTTCGGCGGGTGTTTGATGTTTGGTACACACGACGAAGTCCAATTCGGTCTCAGTCTCTTACCCTTATTTTCCTGACAGACCTAAACTTTGCATAGCGGAGTGTGTTCAGGCCTATCTTTCTGCGTCTCGGCCATTTTGTTCTTCTTCCTCGGGTCCTCTCTTTATCCGTTTCGTCCTGTTTCAGCTCCTACTTTGGCCAGATGGATTTGATGGATCCTTGGCCTGGCTGGTATTGAGCCTTTGTGTGGGGCTCACTCTGTTCGGGACGCCGCTGCCTAGGCGGCTTCGTCTCCCTTTCAGACGTCCTTTCGGTCTGAAAGGGAGCTGGTCCCGGGAGTCTACTTTTCGCACCTTTTATTTTCGCCCTCAGCCGCATGCTTCCTGCGCTCTGTTGGGGCGTTAAAATTGCAAAATATGAAGCCTCCTGTCTTGCTGTAAAATTAGGGATTAATCTAGCCTTGGAGCAGTAGTAATCTAAATTTTATTAAAGACAGGAGGCGAGTATTCCCCCCCCCTTCTTGTTCCCTCCCTGTTTAGGTGTGGGATGTATTGGGTTGCTCTGTTTCGACTGTTTCTTGTGTTCTTCTGTTCCAGGTGTACCTGCTTTGTCCGCCTGGTATTGTCACTGTATCTCTGTCTTTCAGGTTGTTTGAGTGATACCGTTTTGGCGATCCTGTTTACATGCGGTTGTCCTGTTTCTTCTGATGTTTTGGTTCCGGTCTTCGCAAAGAAAGAGGAAGAGTTGCTGAACGCTGGGGCTCTTATAGGGTCCTGTTTGTGTTAATTGGTTGTTAACTCCTTTGCTGCTGGAGGTTATTCAGTAAAGAAGGATAATGCAAAATACTCGCCTCCTGTCTTTAATAAAATTTAGATTAATACTGCACCAAGGCTAGATTAATCCCTAATTGTTCTGTGACTACATAAGTAAATGTACACAGATGTTTCTACTTTTAATGTATATAAAGAATATAGCAAATTTGAGGTGGTTTAAAAATCTACATTTGATTACCATGAAGTCGTAAGGTAGAAACAAATAATATAAAGGGTTATGTTGGCAGCTTGATTGAATATGTTAAATTGATATGGTAATGTAAGGCCTTTGCAGTCTATTGATTGAAAAAGAGGCAACCGTAGCAACCAATGGTATGTTCTTGTTGATTGCACTTATAGCAGTGTAGTAGACCTGTGCATTTGGATTCATATTTGGATGCAAATTTACCAAATTTTGGAAATTCTGCAATTTGTACGAAGCCACTAAAACAAGGCCAGACCTCCCCCACAAAGCAGACAAAGCAAAAACCTCCGAAATTTTGCAGACCCTCTCACATTCTCACTCTCTCCCTCATTCTTTTCAAATGTTTGTCTACCTTCTCTGCTTTCCACTTCTGCTTCCGCTGACTACTTCCTTTTCCACATTTTCTTGTTCTTCATTCTGCCTACTCCATCGGTTTATCTTTGCCACATCTCTGGGACATAACCTGGCATAACAAACTTTCCGCTGAAGATGGCGGAACTTCTAGTGACATTCACATTGCCCGATTCTTTAATCAGGTCGGAATTTGGGCGGAAATTTCACTTTAGGCCGGCCAAACCATTTTTGGTGGACGTTTACGCCAGGTTATCCTTTGATCGGGTGAGAGGCTGTCACTGAAAGAGCATTTGCCAAAATGGTGTCACTTTTGATAAAGTCCTTCTACTCAATTGGAGCATCAGGCGAGAGGACATCCCTGGAAATGCCACCATTTTGGCAGAAGTTCATGCTAGGTTATATATACGCAGAGATGCAGACTGATATGAATCAGTATCCAGTCAATTTGGATGTTAGTAAACATCCCCTCAACAGCTGCACCTTTACATATTCCAATTCATTTTTACATTTACTTTAAAGCTAATGTTAAATAATAGTTGCTAACAATAATCCATACCTCTGTGGTTTTCCTGTAATGAGAAGGTGTAGTCTAGTTGACTTTATCTCTGGTTTATACCCTCTGCACCATAAGCAAATATTCCATGAGCCTTATTTCAAAATACTTATTGATGACGCATGGAAATACAACCAATTTCTTGGTTCTCAGCATCCCAAATCTCCTGATAGTCCCGTAGACTCCTGAAAGATAAATGAATGCCATAGTTAGATTGTTCGCCAGCTGTATAAATAGTTTTGTCAACATAAATCTTGTGATTACCATATTAGCGATTCCAGCATCTGCTCTGGGTTCTGTTGTTGATTAATTACTCCTTATTTATATTCGCCATGATTAAACATGAGTGATAACTGTGGGGCATCCAGATCACGTTTCTCAAAATGGCAGATTTACCGCCACACTTCTATGATCTTCTCTGGGGACATTATATAAGAAATTGTGGTTTTTATTTGAATATTCTACACACATATACAGTATATGCACTGTATCTTCCCTGGCATATTTGAAACCGGTTTCTTACAAATGAAAAGGAATATAGTTTACAAAATTCACATGCCTCAAAACAACATATCTCAATCAACCTTGTTGTTTGAACAGCAGTATGAAATTAGCTGTATAACATTTATTCATAACTTTTAATCTGGAAGAATGGGATTCTATACAAAAAACAAAAACTGTCTGCGCTTCCTACCCTAATAAAGTTGACAGCAAATATATAAACATAATATAAATTAATTAAGCTCACCCGCCATGTCAGGGCACACTCTCAATAGGGTGAGAACCTACTCCCACCTCCTACATAGTGGGCACACAAAGCAGTTTACACTGCTACCAAAACCTTATTAATGTGTTGGAGGAGGTGCAATTAAACCTCCTCCCAATTAAACCCTGGAGAGCAAGCTGCAACCAGACTGATGAGGAGCCAACAACCTCAAATATGTGCAAACAGGGAAAAGTAAAAAATGTTGGTGAGCTAAGGTAGTCTCAGGCTCAAATAATACAAATGTATAATACGGGGCCTACAAACAGGTGTCCGCATGCTGCAAATACAGTGTTATACAAAAAAACAAAAACTTCTTCTTACCCTAATAAAGTTGGCAACACATATATAAACATAATATAAATGAGAGGTTTTGGTTATATGAATTGGCCAAAGCATAAGTAAGATCACCCTCCACGTCAAGGCACACTCTTAATAAGGTGAGAACCTACTCTCACCTCCTACATAGTGGGCACATAAAGCATTTTATACTGCTACCAAAACCATATTAATGTGTTAGGGGAGGTGCAATTGGATTTGACCCTTGACCTTGTTTGATGATTGTGATTACCTGAACTTTGACCTTTTGCTTGGACTTTGATTATTCTTTGGATTATCCTTAGGTACTCTGCATTTATTCCGCTTCGTGTATGACATTGGTTAGCCTGGCTTCAATCTCGTCTGACTGTTCCCCAAGTCTGCTTGCGAGGCTCCATGCTTCAGTTGCTGTCAGTTCTATGACAATAGCAAGCAGTCTGCAGCCAGGCGCATCTTCACCTGCCTGCCTCACATCAAGTACTGAGCTGACACGTGTCCCTGCACAGTAGTCGTATAAAATTTGTCTCATTAATAATTTGTTCTGGGAATACTTAATTGCCATGTGGGGCAAAAGGTTGTTATAAAATGGAATAAGCATCTTTACATTTTTGAATTCTCTAATCAGATGAAATTCAAAAATGACCTGACTGCTCAGGCTTATTTGCTAAACATACTAGATTGTAATTAACAGGGCTGGATTAATGGCGGAGGTTATGGAGCAATCGCTCCACATCCCTGGTGCTCTAATTTGTCCATGCCTCTGACCTGCCTAAAAAGCAGTGATCCTATTAGGTCCTGCAGTGTGCAGCAATCATCCTCCGTTACTGACACTACTCAGCACGCAGTGTCATTGATGAAGGATGATTGCTGCTTGTCGCAGGACCCAATCGTATCTCCGCTCAGTGAAGGAGCTGCAAGCCACAAGCAACATACAGGACGTATGTGGGGATGTGATAAGTACTGTGTGTATGTATGTGTATACACGTAATACATATTTTATTTAAATAAGTAAAAGTCAATATTTCAGCTCCAGTTTGGAGCCTTCCTCAGGACATATTATGTATAATGCTTAATATGTCCAGAGGAATGCTTCACACCAGATCTCCAATGATAACTTTTCATATTTCATATTTTCCCCATTGATGTTCCTGAGAACTGTCCATAGAATGTTTCATAGAGGGTAGAATAACTTAATTCATTCTTGACAACCTGTATACCTTGTTCATGTGGTAGAACTATATAAAGATTTTTCATGTCAATAGAACAAATAATAAATTGGCACAAGGACGTAGTACTGCCAGCATATTAATTAAATGAGGAGTATCTTTCAAACATGTTTGTAGGGCTGTCACTGTTTTTTTGTCCCACTGTGCTACTGGTTCTAATATGCCAGCCTTGGCAAATACTTTGGGCCTACCTGCCGAAAGGTGCAATTGGCAATATGCACACTCCGTGCAGCTCCATTCTTCTCTTCCTGTCTTCTTTCTTCATCCACTGCTCCAAAAAGTCTTCTTTCTTCATCCACTTCCTCCAGGCACACCATCTCCCTCAATTGGCGGAACAGGGGAGTGGATGTCCTTGTGGCTATGACTTTTTGCAGACACCCACAGAGAGACCAGAATAATGATTATCAGAGAATGAGAGGTGCAGAAATCCTTCTCTTTCTCAGCAAACCAGTCTTCATTATTCTGACCTCTCTGTGAACTTTGGCAGAAGGGTGGAGCGTGAGGGCACTTTACCATTCCTCCAAGAGAAATGAGGAGAAGATTTACATAGAAAATGTGCCCTTTTGCTGATTCAGGTTTTTCTGCTTGTAGCCATTGTTAGAGAGAGTATAAAGCAATGGATTCTTTTATTTTTAACCATTTCAATGCAACATGTTATATGACCAATTCCGCATCTGTGGAGGGACAGACCTGTGTGCCACAACAAGCTTATCTGTAAGACAGTTTTATTTTTTAGTAGAAGACTAAGGATATATATATTTTGCTGTTAGCACTAGCATCTGTAGTGATTTTTTAAAGGATGCACACCATGGTCTTTTAATTACTCCTTAATTACTTTCTCTTCTCTTGTCGATCTGCAAAAGGGCGGAGCCTTTGAACACACCAACTCTCATTTCCCTGGCTACCAGTCTTTCTGACATCTCGTGCTTCTGGCACTTTTTGTCTTTGGCTTTCTAGTAACAGGTAACATCATTGCTCATTTCTGATTAGTATTTAAGTTTCTGATCTTTTTTTAGTTCTGTAGGTGGCATCGTCTTCTACTTTCACACAGGGCTATTGCTTGCTCCTTTTTTCTGATTTTTATTACTTTGAAGACTTTTGTCTTCTTAGAGCCTGTGATTTCTGGTAAAATATATTTTTTCCCTTTTGTGCTATTTTGTGGGGTTTGTTGTAGCCTTCGTTTTATATGAATGTTGTTTGTAGCTGCCCTGTATAAAGGTACAGAAGGCCTGGAACATCTAAACAATTCCGAGGTTGACGCAGGTAACGTGGTCCAAAGGAAAGCCGAGGTCTGGTAACTGGGAGGTCTGGTAGAAGATGATGGGAGCAGGAACAAGAACCGGGACCGGGTCAAAAACAGGAATATCTTCTGCATAAAGGCTCACAATAACCTAGCACTGAAGGCATGATGTTGTGGGTTTTTATGCTTCCTGATCTCCCCATCACACCTGTGTTGCCAGGGAAGCGAAAGGCAGAGCAACAGCATATGAAATATCATTGGAGAAACAGACTCCTGGACACTGTGATGTCTTCCTCAGGTGTTTCTATTTTCTCTAATTGTTTATTTGTGTCCGCCAAATTGTATGGTGGAACGCAAGTTTTCACTTGTGGAACGCATGCGTCGACCATCTTGGAAGGTGGATCACATGTGCCTGCTGCTTCAGGATTCAGTGTGTAGACAATCCGGCCAGGAGGCATCGAAGAGAAGGCTCCTGCGTGGGACCTGGACATGCCAGTTAAGTTCTGACCTCAGGTGTAGCGAGCTCAAGGTACGCGACATGTGGCCTCATCTCACTTAGGAGGGGCTCTAAAATTCAATCCTTCTGGCTGAGGGAGCCTTACCATTTTGCAAGACCGTGTGATTCTCAGACCTCTGCCACCTTTCTAACCCAATGTTTTTTTTGAAGTTTGATTTGAACCATAAAGTCATTCTGCCTTGTTTTTTCCTTTCCTTGCATCCGGTTAGATGCCTCAACAGAGGTAAACAAGGAAAAGGGTTGCGCTTGATGGACGCAAGTCTTTTCTCAACCTAAACTACTATAAGACTTATATTTGCAGGAAAGCCGATAGACCCATATACTGCTCATTCTTCCATCTCCATCCAGTTTCTATAAGGGTCATGTTTTTACTTTCACACATAGCCACTGGTTCATTGTGGCTATATCTAAAGCCTATGACTCCCAGGGTGTTCCAATTCCTCCAGGATTGAGAGCGCTTTCTACTAGGGCCTTGTCATCTTTGTGGGCAGCAGTGACACATGTGTCCACTGATTTAATTTGGAAAGTGGCTACCTGGTCCTCGGTGTCCATCAGCTTGATGTTTATGTAGCTTCTAAAGCTCAATTTGGGATATGTTTTCTGGTAGAGTTGTTTCCAGTGTTTGTATTTTTGAAAATGGTGTAATTTTATTCTCTCTTGACCACCTTCTTATTACTACTTGGGTATTACCCATTTCCCACGCTTCCATTGATGGAATCATAATAATTTCCCCTTTTCCTGGCTAAGATCTATGGCAGCATGAGAAACCCTCACTTTTGTCTGATTGCTT
>VKOC01017796.1:0-40522 GCA_009364415.1 Spea multiplicata
GTGTGTGTGGGTGTTGGTGTAGCAGAGCCTGTTCTGGTGTGTGTCTGGGTGTCGGTGTGGCAGAGCCTGTCCTGGTGTGAGTGTGTTTGGGTGTCTGTGTGTCAGAGCCTGTCCTGATGTGTGTGTTTGGGTGTCAGTGTGGCAGAGCCTGTCCTGGTGTGTTAGTTAGTGTGTCAGTGTGGCAGAGCCCATCCCGGTGTGTGTATTTGCATGTCCATGTAGCAGAGCCTGTCCTGGTGTATGTGTTTGCATGTCCGTGTGATCCTCCTGGTGTATGTGTTTGGGTGTGGCAAAGCCTGTCCTGGGATGTGTATTTGGGTGTCGGTGTGGCAGAGCCTGTTCTGGTGTGTGTGTTTGGGTGTTGATGTGGCAGAGCCTTTCCTGGTGTGTGTGTCTGGATGTTGGTGTAGCAGAGCCTGTTCTGGTGTATGTGTTTGGGTTTCGGTGTGGGAGAGCCTGTCCTGGTATGTCTGTTTGGGTGTCGGTGTGGCAGAGCCTGTCCTGATGTATATGTTTGGCTTTCGGTGTGGCAGAGCCTGTCCTGATGTATGTGTTTGGGTTTTCGGTGTGGCAGAGGTCCTGTCCTGATGTATGTGTTTGGCTTTCGGTGTGGCAGAGCCTGTCCTGGTGTGTGTGTTTGGGTGTCGGTGTTCATGCTGTCCTGGTTGTGTACTTGGTCATCTGCTTCCTGGCACTTTACTTACTGTAGGAATTTAATTTTAACTTATCTAGAGATAAAACGCCCTCCTGAATTTGTAGTCACTTCAGAAGACAAAACTTTCTAGGCCCAGAAATCAGTGAGATGAAAAGTAAAGGTTATGTGTTTTTTGTGTACTGATGGACTTCCAATCCCATCACTTTACATCAATATGCGTTAGAAAATCAGGCTGGGCATGGGTGGTGGGCTGATTCGATGGCGCAATGGCTCACTTGACTAGGTTTGCCCCCCTAGGCCTTAGGCTACCAGCCCTCCCCTGAGGACAGGCCCGGACACTTTAAGTTCAGCGGCAGCGAAATTACATACATGCGGGCTCCAGCTGGATACACGCTGACCCCCATTACACACTGCAGGAATTAAGTCTGCCTCTTGAGAGACATATCAGGTAAGTGTGGGGCCAGTGTGCCAATACATATTACACTCAATTTTAAGGAAATTATATTGGAGATAAAATGGCTAACCAAATTTCTTCTACATTTACAATATCAACAATCTTAAAGACTTGGATAAAAGAATAGCAAGATGATTTTATTTTGGATACCTTAATGTTATGTTAAGGGGGCTGTTGCATTCCATAAAATACCCAACTCCAACTCTTGCTTATACTTATATTAAACGTATATCTACAAACAATTTATCATTTTTTTCTTTACTTTCTGCAGTAAAAATTAAAACCTTACCTTCTCCTCCATATATGATAAAATCAGACTGATGACCTCATTGGCGGCTGGTAACATGTACTTATTGTACACAGATGAGAATTCCTCATTTTTAAATAAATTAACAGCCATCTAATCAAGTGTAAATTGAGATAAAAAAAACATTATTTAACATGTTTATAATATTTTTATTGTTGGCATTTATTATTATCACTATTATTTTTATTGTATAACATGTCTGTAGAAGTTAATTAGTCACTTAGTTACATCAATACAAGATTGTGTAACATCAATTCAATTGATGCAATTGCTGCTTAGTCGGCAATCGCATTTTCAGCCTACAGAATCACTCCGTGGAAGTGATCACTGGCTCGGGGGCGGGCTCGGAGTGGCAGTGCTGGTCTTCCAGACACCTGGGCAGACAGCAGCAGCGTCCCCGCGATCACGACTATTGTGGCGACATTGTTTGGGGATTTAACAGGCTGACAAACACCTAGATGCCAGGACAAAATTCTCAGTCTCCATTGCGACCTGGCGCCTGGGATTTGTCGAGCTCACCACTACGCCAAAGTACTCCAAAGTACTGCCTACAGAATAACTAAAGGCTGAAACTGAACATTGAATCTATACACAGAACAGAGAAGGACATACCTTTAGACAGAATACTGAGACAAACACAACAACTTATAAAGGAAATAGAGCTGAAGCAAAGAACAGAACTGGAATCAAGGAATCAGAAGCACAGAACAGAGCACAAGGAAATCAAGGGACAGAAAAAGAGAAAACCGGAGATATGCAGCTCCGCAGCCTGGATGGGGCATGACAAACGCAGGGGATTGCATTAACTGTAAAGCAGGAAGATAACCAGGTTTAATCAACTTTTTAATGTTTATGTTCTACCACCAGAAGACAGTTGCAGAAAACAAAATTTGAATTAAGACCACAAAAGATACCCTGAATTACTGGAAATTGTCCAAGTAGAATCCTCCAGTTATGCCCATATATTTTTTTCTGTAGTTTAGTGACATCACTTTCTCTACACTACTCAAGTTTTGGATCAGGGGTGGAAGATAATTTGTTACTCAAACTGGGCATATTATTAATCTTGAGCTTTGAATAATTGATACATTTAGAAAACTTTTACGCCAGTGAATGTGAAACCATCTCTCTCTTCTAAAAGAAATACACTGTGATCTAGTATAGTAGACTATAGTAGTATAAACAACACTTTAAAAACAGTACTAACCAAAAGCAGGATAACTCATTTCTCTCTCTCCCTCTCTCTCTCACCACGTCAGTGCCTTCTGTTGTGCCAAATTTTGTTAACTTGGTTAAGGAAGTATTTGTGGGAAATATATAGGCATTCTCAACAGTTGGGATGATGCTTTAAAAGGATTGCAATGTCTACTAATTAAACTAATTTATGTTGAATTGTCAACTACAATAATACATAATCCACCAAAAACTGCTCTATTTTTTCTTTAATATATCGGCAACCACGCAATAAACACTCCATATTCTAGTCACTTTGTATCTTACCTTAGATAACCTCAGCAAAGTAGAACTACCTGCAATGAAAATAACTTGAAATAATAACCAAACACTGGCACTCTTAAAAATTAGACAGTCAAATGAAATATCATTAAAATCATGCAATAGTTCCTTTATTATGGTCTGTATTCCCATAGTAAAAATTGTACATTTTTAGATTTGAAATAAAAAAATAATGAACATACCAGCCGATGGAACAAAGAACCTGCTTAATGCGTTCCTTTAGCAAAAGGAAGATAACCTGCTTTAACTGTGACTGTGTAGGAAAGCAGACTTTATATATAGGCAGTGATGAAAAAACTATGCTTACCTGTCAGTCATCTAGACTGTCAATCATTTCAAATTGTTCTGAATGATTGCGTCACATTTGCATCCCTCAGACATAACAACAGAAAATACAAGATGATGAAGTTAATAATTATACTGTTGACCAGTCAGTTCAAATAAGGTGAGTTAACTGTGTTTGTTAATAGTGTGAAGTCCAGGAAGTCTGTGATACAAACATTTGATATTTTCTTTACGTTTACGTTTGATGAGAAGTTGGTCCACATGTCTGTTGCGCTACAGGTAGGCATAACTACATCATTATGTTCAACACAACTGTAGAACCGCAAACTCTTGAGGGAAGAGAACGCTTCCTCAAACCTGAATCCAAGGCTAAGATGAGGTCAGAAAATTCAACCTGGAAGAACAAAAAGAAACAGAGAATGTGGAACTGATTAGTCCAAGGTTTTGAAACTGGAAAGATATCCCACTATCATACACATATGAAAATACTCTAATAAACCAAAGACTCTCGAAATGGCAAACTACACAATGGTGCCTGCCGTCAGGTTCTCCAGCGGATCACCCTCTTCGCTGTCCTTGGCCGTCGTGGCGTCGGTCTCTCCTGCCGGGTGTCTGCAGGGGGGGGTCCTGGAGAGGTTCTTCTTCCGTCCTCGGTGTGCTGGAAGTGCGCACACGTGCACGCTGTCATGGCGGCCGGGAATCCCATACCCGGCAACTGTGTACGTCACGCTAGGGGGCGGGTCCTCCGCTTTTTATCTGATTGGCTAATTATTTGCTGCAGCTGTTTGGCACCAAATTTAAACCCCCTGCTCACTCTAATCTGAGCCCTTGTGTGGTACATACGTTATCACTGTCTCAGTGTGCTATATTCTGATTTATTGGTTTCCTGACTCCTGCTTTGTTCCTGACTATTCTCTCTCTGATCGCTGCCTGGATTGATTTCGGATTGCTTTTTGAACTTTGCCTGTTTGCTGCCTGGCTCGACCTTGGACTGTGACCTGTTTATGCTACTGGAACTTTCCTGCTGTTGTCTCACTATTCCTCCTACAACTACCCGTCCTGATAGCTCACCATTCCACAAACGGGACCCGTCTCTCGTCGAAATGTTACACAGAGATCCTGTTGAGAAAAGACAACAAAAAACATGAATAATCTCCTGATACACTTTCCCAATGTACATTGTCATGTTTACTGTTTCAGTGGTCCAGATTTGATGATGGTCCCACACCCACAGGATGCATTGTGTGTTGTGTTGACACTGTTTCCACACCATAGCCAGTCAGGTTCAGGTAAATGCTCTTATTGCGAACAGGGGGTCTCATTAGACAACACCCCCCCCACCTCAGAACCCTGCAGAATGTATAAAAACAACCTGTACGCTTTTGTTTTCGCGTAAATTAGCTTTAGTGAATTTGCAAACTGGATTTTGGTCCAACTCCTTTTTAAGTTTGCTGTTTCAACATTCTTTCAGACATTGCAATATAATAATCAAAGTGTATTGACTTGAATGTAGTAACATTAATAGAATATCTTTTTAATCAGAGCCCATTCACTGATTAATATTATGTAAATTTAATCCGTAATACACCAGTGTATTTATTACATTGTATGTAACAGACAGCCTTGCCTGGTTATTCTTTGTATTAGCCTGGGTAACATCTGCATGTCACCCCATGTGTCTGATTGCCCTTCTGTATCTCATTTTACTCCTTCCCTCTCCCCACCTGTGTTAGCTGCTGCTTGTGCAATTTTGCAGAGAAACCTATCATCAGAGATACCAGTACAATCTTGGAACAATGAAGCTTTTACAAACTGCAGAGATTCCTGCTCTGCGGAAAGATGTCGCTGATCCAAAATCTAAAGGTATGATTGCATGCAATCTAATAATGATTAGCAATAATATACAGCTAGATAGATAGATAGATAGATAGATAGATAGATAGATAGATAGATAGATAGATAGATGCATACATACATAGACTGGTTGTATGTGTATAGCATATACATCCTCCATAACACAGGCACTGCATACTATAATTGGAATGCAACATATATCCCATTCATTTTAGTATTAAGTCACTGTGGTTTTAAGAGGGCTAACGCAGTGATATTCTGTTTTGTTCACCATCTGGGACTACAGCTTTTCTGTGATTTATTGAGAAGATGAAACAACCTTTTAGTATAACCTACAGGATTCCCCGACATAATTCTACACAGCCACATCATGAGTGTTTATTGACCACGCACTTAATTTTGTAAAGATCTGATTAATTATTCATATCATACCATGATTTAGCTTCTGTCAATATCTGAAATGTATGTGGAGCAGTAGTGTTCCAATGTCCATTCATTTAATGTAGAACCAGCAGTGTAGATGGACATTAATTTACAGGATAGCTATATATCTGTGTGTATGTGTGTGTTTGAGATTAACAATGGATGCTTAAATGATACACAATATAGTGCTTGTAATACAATTGTGATCTCTTAAAATACTAGCATCTCATCTGACTGCTCATGGTAAAATAATGCTCCAATGCTAGGTCTCTCAAATTTTAGATTCAAGGTACTATGAATTCATAATCTTTACTGTAAAGTTTAAATTCTACAGAAAATACAAGTAATACCAATAAGTGCTAACTAGACAACTGTTATTTTGGACAAGTAGCTTGAATAAGGATTTTTAGACAAACATTTTATTCATCCTTACGCACCTATCTAGCATCTGTCTGAACCTGCAATAAGTCGGGGGTATTTAATATCAGTATAAAATAATTGTAGTAACAAAGATGCTCCATCATCCAAGGTTGAGCACAATAGTTTTACACAGGAATGAAAACACACAGTAAAGAAGTTAGTAAATTTAGTTATTTATGTGATAGGTTAAAGGTTGAGCGAGACATGTACATATGATGTGTGAGGAGGGGACAGAGAGAGATGTATGATAGCCTGTGAGTAGCTGTAGAAATGTAGAAATGTTTGCATTGTAGTGTGGTAACAATGAGTGAAAGGACATGCTATGACCTGCTATGACCTGCTATGACAAAGTTTTGCTGTCAGATCTACAAGTTTGCCTTGCAGTATCTTGGATTAAATTTGATAGAATGGCTCTATCTCTATAAATATGGTGCCCCACCGGTCTTTGCTAAATGCATCTCATACTCAGTAAAGCACACACACTGGTACTCACCATCAGCCAGCTCCAGTGCTGAGATTTCCATGTGCATTGTGCACAGAAAGTACTTCAAGAGAGCACTTAGCTGGAAATGGCCCAAATGTCAAAGAATGAAAGAGGCGATTCACTTCATATCTGGAACAGCAGCATCTTCAGCTTGTAAATTTGTTATGATGTTAAAATACTCACTAAGTACATTAGCATGCATTCCTCATTGGTGAGGCTGTTTGGGATAATAGATTATCTCAATTAAAGATTCAGGAAGTGTTGGAAACCTGGTCATTAGATGGTGAGTGTGAGGACAGAATGGAATAGAGAATCACAATACGGTATGCATGTGAGGGCATGAGATGGAAGGTGAAATAGCCTCATCATCATGACCGGGGAAGGGATGAACAATTTAGGAGTACACACACCGATAAATTTTACATGCTGACTGTAGAATTTATAATTTTTTCCCCTGTATAATAACATTGTTTATTAAACAGAAGAAGACACACTATTTTATTTCCACTAGCATAACATAATCTAAAATGATCATGGTACTCATTTTTTTGCTTATGCAGTCACAAAGAAAGTAGATGAATGTAGAAGTCCTCTCTGCAAATGAGCGGTTTTCTGTGCAATTCTACACATAGCCACCTGGATCTCTGGAGTAAAGAGGACTTTAAGCATGATGACTGGATCCTTTTTTCTGCACCATTAGACAGGACTGGATAGTGTGCATAGAGCACATTGACTACTATGTGTTTTAGGTTGGTTTATTAAGGGGCAACTGTGCTGGACTTCTGTATTAGGTACTTCTTATGGTGTAATAGGTGAATATCCTCCCAATATCCTGAAACAAAGGGTTCTAATTGTTGTTTGTTACATCCATCTCTGCATTTCCAGTCAAATGTTTGCCAAGTGTCCAGACCTCTCTAATTAGACTAACAGCTAGAGGCATCCTATTGTTGTGCATTGCTCAGAAAACACAGTATGTGACAAATAGTGAGTCTCGCTGGTATCCATGGAAACAGTATCCATTCTATGCATAGTCAGTCGATATATAGATACATAATTGTGTTTAAATATTGCTATGAGCAAAAATAACATATAAGCTGATAACAATAGATGGCACATATCATGTTAAATTCCATAAATAGAATTATTCAGACTTCTTAAATGTCAGTTTTGACGTCAGGTCTACTATTTCCAGGTTTCAGACTTCAAGATGCTCTCCTGGGTTTTCCCAAGCAAATCATCAGCAAACAACGAAGTGGTGATGCTCTTGGTGAGTCCAGATTTGCAGTGAGACATATATATATATTATATTACCTTTTATTTATTAAGCGCCAACAAATGACACAGCTCAGTACAATTTCATTGGGGCAGTTAACACATTTATAACAAATATACATTAATACATACGGACACATCAGGAGTTGCCATCTAGACTTATGGTATGTTATACAAAGTTCCTGGGAGGAATGGTGGGCTTATCAGTGCCCCACTTGTAGTTTTCTGTGCAAGAGATCTGTTCAGCCGAATACATTTCCTTGCATGTGATATACTTAATGCAAGTCAGTTCAGAGATCTATTGAGAACTTCATGCACATGGATGAAAATAATTTCTATTGATTTCAGCGGGAGTGCTTTCTTGTCACTAATCGGTAGCAAGGATCGTCGGACCACAGAGGAGCTGCAGCTCCAGAGCGGATAATATGTATTCTTGTTATTTAGGGAGGATGTCAGGGAGGTATCTGTCCCTAGCAGTATCAGTATAAATAATGATTTCAATTTCATAGGTACAGCACACCATTTTAATTTTATTAAAATAAGAGTTGGCTGCAGAGTTTGCTGGAAAGTTGTGGTTTTTACCTTCCTAGAGTCACTGCACACTATAAACGACCATCCCTGGCAAAGCTGGCCTTAAGTGTTCTGGCGCCCTGTGCGGACTACTCGTCTGGCGCCCCTTTCTCACTACCCCCCCTCTGCCCCTTCTCACTATATCCCCCCCTTCTAACTATCTACTCCCTCTCCCTACTTCTCATTATCCTCACTTACCTTGTTGCGGGGGTCCTGCAGTGGGAGTGGGAGGCATCCGTCTTCCCGCTCTGCCGCGGTGCCGGCATTTCATGTTGTGCGCCAGAATATGATATCATATGATCATAGCTCCTATTATTTCAAATGTACAGAGAGGGAAGCTATTGTTTTACAAGGTGTAGTTAGGGGAACAAAATCTCTTAAAACACATATTATACAAATACAGGTTCCTTATCTTCATAGATATTACTCAAGATCTACTACCTGAATAGAAAACAAAAAATAAATATATAGCATATATATCTAGAAATATTTAGAAATGAACACATTGTGTGAGTATGAGGATTTAAATTATGGGAATGGATATACATATGACTAGAATGAAGGGGTTAACAGGAGCCAAGGAGCCCTCTAAAAAAAACGTCTTAAAAAAAAGTCTATTAAAGTACTTTGTAAGGATTCTTATCACCGAGCAGCAGGAAATCAGTCCCATTGAAATCAATTAGAGTTCTTTCTGTGCATGTGCATTGGGGTCTGAACAGAACTGTACTCACATCATTCTCCAAACTGTGGTAGAGCCCATGAAGTCTGCATGCAAAGTAGCTGGTGACAAATTCATATAGGAGAATTGTGTAGATTTAACAGGATCTCTCAGCTATCTTATGCATTAAAATGCATATAATGGCATTAGCCAACTATGTTAACTCATTCTAGCTGAATGTAATGCATTTAACAAAGTCACATAAGATTTTGGTACCCTATAGAGGTCTCTCCGTCAGATGAAATGCTTTAAAGACTCAATCTTCTTTTGAGCTAATACAGCGATATCCATTTTTCCTTATTAACCACTTAATGACCTTTGACGTGCCAGGCACGTCATGGAAAAACAAGCAGTTTAGCATTAACATGTCATGGGGTTAAACAAGCTTAGAAAGATCACTTTCTTTGCTCAGCCGATGTTGCAGCAATGCATTGATTCCATGGAGTGTCTAGTTTTCCAGAATTTATGGTCTGAAGTAAATTTAATTGGCCAGTTTCAAAGATGTCTCAAAATAGGACATGGGCACAGGACAACCAGATGTCAAAATTTCAAATAGAAACATGCTAGGCTTTTAGCACTCAAACAACTTGAAAACCTTATGCATAGGTGGCATCATTGTACCCTGGAGATCTTGCTAAACACATATTGCTTTACACATACCAGGAGCTGTAAATTTATACCTGCAATGTGTGTGAAAGACAAAAAAACACATAATTATTACCACAAAATTTGGAACACACATGGAATGTGTTAAAATACCAGCATCTGAAATACCCTGGAATATATATATGTATATAATATATATAGTTTGATGGGGAGGTAAATTGCATCGGTCCTAAATAGCACATGAGGCAGAATAACCAGATATAGAAGAAAATGGTTTCGAAGTAAAACGCTTCTTGTACTTAAAACGCTTATTGCCCTATACCTTGCAAAGAAAAGCAGAAAAACATAAAAACATTGGGTATTTCTAAACTCATATATTTCTACACTAACTAGTAGAATCTATTCGGCAGGTTGATAAAGAAGAAAATTACAGCTAAATACAAACACAGCAGAAATTTTCAAACAGCCCTGGGAGTACAAACATTTTTCAAAACAGCTCAGTCCTTAAAGGGTTAAACCACTGTAGAAAATATATACACCAATACTTGCTGTCCCTGTAACACAGGGGTCTATTAACTAAAATGGATAGTTTTAACATATACACTGCATCCCTTAGTGGAGTTGCAGAAATAGCAGACGTGCCTGTTTTACAACAGGCCTCTGGGAAGTTTTGCTAGGACCTGCTGAGTCACCTTACTGACAATTACGCAACAATTACAGATATGCAGAAGGTACGATTTGGTTGAAAACAGGCATTTTGCTCCCTCTGCCTTGCCTCAGTTAAATTATACTAAACTTAACGCAGTCTAAGATCTTCAACAAACTCGCAATGTTCCTCAGCATCTATCAAATTTATTGTGTTTATTGTGTTCAAGCATGGAGTCCATCTTAACCAATGCTGAGCCCTAAAACCAGTTTTACCTAGCACCTTTTGTTTTGGAAAAACAAGACTGCTTTCAACTGGAGATGGAATAGCTGCCCATATATACAGCTATGGCTACACTCATAGAAGGCAGAAATATACAACTTTATTAGAATAACCAGATGTTCCTGGCAATTCAGAGGCTACCAATGAATTTAAAGGGGGTCATATCAAATAATTTTCTCAAAACTGGCTGTTTTGTGGTCTTCCAGGCCTAGAAGGCAGAAGGCATATAATGAAAGTACACTTGGGAAGAATGGGTGGAGAATCAATTACTCGAGTTCAAATTGACAATTTTAGTAAGGGTTTTTTTGTTCAGAAACCCTGCCCTAGATACAGGATTTATTATATATGTTGTATTGATGAAACAGACAGTCTCTTGCTGCATCTGATTCAAAGGGGCTAATTACCGGTAATTGAAAAGTCTAAAAAGGTGTTTTGCTATAATTTACTTTATACTTGTCGAAAACATGTATTATAAATATAGTCTGTGAATCAAAAGGTGCAAATTCATGCCATAAACTGTGGCTCATTTTGTTTCACAAAACTCAGCTAAAGTAATTGTTGTGCCCTTAAGTGTGAGGTCTGCATCCACCATATACACGTAAAGCACGATATTCATATGTATACAAGCTGGAAGTTCTCTTTATAAATACCATACAATGCAATAGGTCTTATCACGTTATAGAACCCGGAAGGTGAACCAAACCAGTAATACAAGATAACAAAAAGATGTTCATGGAGCAGAGATCCCACCTTTTCTTTTGAAAGGGTAAAAGGTTCTCGTGACCACAATGTCTTTGCTGAGATGTGTATAAACACTACCACTACCCACCTGCTTTGCATTTCTTTGAAAATGTAAAGATAGCTCCATTTTTAGTTGGTTGCTATTTATGTGCCTCTAGCTGAAATACTACACCAGCTTTTCAGATATCTTGTTAAACCCACAGGCTAGGAATCCAGGCTATGAAGGAAACTATTTTGCCGCATGTAAATAATAGTATATGGATGTTTTCTATAGCTAAGCTCCTACTTACTGCACTGAAAAAATGCACTAGGTAAGCAGATATCTTAACGCATTAAGGTACTTAATTCATTGAAGTATGAGATGCACAATGTTCACCTATTTAACCCTTAAAGCGTTAAATGTCTCATACACTAATCAAATTATGGAACTCTATAGGATCTGAAATAATGTGACCAGATAACCTATTTAACTGCAGATGCATTTGAAATATCCACAGTGCAGGACAGTAAAGATCTTAATGCAGCCTCATACTCTACATGTTTAGCTTTCTTTTGTTAGGTTTTGCATTGATATGGTTCTTATTGTTATTGTTAGTCTGATATGCTTCTAATTAAGTGATTAGCATTTCAGTGCTGAGTGTTGTTGGTGTATGCAGCTTTTGTTAGTTTAATTGTGCTTCTGAACAGTTTCCAAGCTGTTTCCACAAACTCATGTCCTATGCCTGGGCTCAGGAGGCCTTATGTTGCAGGGGAATGTATAATCCAGGCACATGGAGCAGAATAATGTGAAGCTTGGGTTTTCTAGATACTTTGTTCCTCTGCCTCCTGGCTGTAACCAGTGCAGTTGGTGTTTGTGCTGTCTGGATACAGTGTGTTGTAATGCTTAGTGATCTTTTTTTCACTGAACACATTTTATTCTGTGCTAGAATCTATGGGTTTAAAGGACTGGCTATGTGCTTTGTGCTGCGTGAGACTGGGTTGCCTGGATTACCCTAAAAATGAGAAGCAGCCTTTAGTAAGGTAAGTGCCACCTGTTTTTCTGAATGTGTTAATCATGTTACATACCGTTGCGTTTCTGAGTAAAACATTACAACCTATACATAAAAGCGCTTTTGGACACCTTCTAAATGTTGAATCCAGTGTACGCGGTGAAAAGGGTAAACTAGTTGGCTAAATAAATGTGAAAAAAAGGAATGCCTATGACCATAAAATAGCTACTTAGTCTAAACACAGATAATCATGACCAAAAGCTCCATTAACAAATTAGGATGTAAGAGTGGATGTTGAATGGTTTTGTAAGGGTTCTAAACCATGAAAAAATCTTGCATGTGCGGTTGGCTCGGGATACAGGCTATTTGATTTAAATGACTAGGAAGGTTTGTGTATCTTACTATACCAACAGGACTGCAATTTACACTTTTGCGTACTACAAAGCCACAATGTTTCATAACAATGTAGTGGTGTTCCTATGTTATAGAAGAATGGCCAGATTTTTACTGTCTAAATACCGTACTATTAGGCAGTTGATGTCAAATATATGTGTGGTTGCGTTTAATAATTAATAGAATCAATGGCAGATAACAATCAATTGGACCATCTAGTCTGACCATTTTTGGTCCTTTGTGTTTTGCTATGTTAAGGATATCATTGTGTCTATCCCATTGAGTTTAAATTCCACTACTAACTTAACTTCTTTGACAATGTTTTGTTCAGCAATAACAACCATATCCAGAACTATTCCGTGGTCCATGATGATGAGAGAAATCTGTGGAGCTCCCCACATGACTTGTCCCACACAGAAGCAGTGGATGATAGGATGCTGCACACATGGATCCAGACCAGGAGTCAGCTGGAGAAGGACTCTGAGGTAGGTTCAGGAAAGCTGTAAGATTGCTCCATGTTACCATTTCCGTAATTAAACTGTAGGGACATGTTATATACATGCATGTATCTGTGAGATACTCAAGACATTAAAGTATAGTTTGCCAATGAGCTTTCCCCAAATCAGGCAGCGCCAAAGGGTGCCATGTTGTAGTGAATTCTGAACTCTATCTGAAAATGGTTTCGCGCATTCTGCAAGATTATTAGCATATTGAGCAACGTATTTTAACTCTTAAGGCAAAAGTGTTTTACTATCCAAACACAACAATTTGTTTGTAATACCTACACTCTTGGTATGATATTATATATATATATATTATTATTTTTTTATTGTTTTATATAGCGCCATCAAATTCCGTAGCTCTGTAAAATGGGTAGACAGGATATAACAAGTAGTATATAACATAGCAATTTGACTTGAAACAAGAGAAGGGAGCCCTGCTCAAACCAGCTTACAATCTAGAGGGAGTTAGGCTGTATACACAATAGGTAAAAGGTAAAAGTGCCGTTGTTAGGGATAGACCGGCCACACTAGTATTGCAGGAGAGGGACTAGGAAAGGTGAGCTAAAGGAGTATGGGAGGGCGTTAATGCGCTATGTTGTTAGATTACTTAAAGAATTGGGTCTTGAGGGACTTTTTTAAAGGAACGAAGGCAGGGGGATAGATGGATAGGCCCGGGGAGGGCATTACAGAGGACAGGGGCAGCCCTTGAGAAATCTGATAATGATAATTCCTCTCACACTGCTGGGCAGCAGTACAGGGTGTTTATACACAAAGCTTGGCTTTTGTTCTTGGTAATGAAGAGTGAAATGGCAGTTCAAGGAATTTATTGTTAATCCCCACTTTTAGGAGTTGTTTGGTACTATTGCAGTATTGATCCCAGTAAATTCTAGATAAGGATTTGGGTGCCTAAATGTTTTTTTTTTGATGAGGCATACAACAAATCCTAACGTTTTAAACATCAGCACAGTTAAATGTGCAATCTTTCAGTGATGCACCCTAACGTACACAAGTAATTGTGGTCGTATGTTCATGTACTTTCAAATATTTTCTGTTCTAGTGCACTGCACATTTTTTCTCTTCTGTACTAAGGGAGTGTGGTCTGCAAAGCAATTAAGGCAGAGACAGATCAGTTTTACTCAGAATTGCATGGGTTCATGGTCATCTTTGTAAGAAAACTGTGTATTACACCTTGAGTTAGGGCTATAACCAGTCATTTATGTCTGAGGTTTTAGGTGCATTTTAAGGATTTCAGAGAGTATCTTTTATTCATTTTTTTTTTCATTTTCTCTTCTTTTGGGTTTATGTGCACAATCACGTTTATGTATTTGGTTAATCACAAAAATCGCCACAATTATTAGCTGCACTTCACTCAATCACATATTTATGATATACATCATATTTGATTTGTGCATCACTTATTAACTTAGTAGTCCATGTCTTATTTGTGCATAGCCCTGCAATATAACACTATGGCAGTGGTCTGTCTTGGTTTCAAGGGTGATCTGACCCCTCCAACCGGCCTGTTATGAGCTGTGGCTCACTAGGAAGACTTCAGAATATGCCGCTGGGTATAAACCTGCTTATATCCTGTATTTCTAAGTAAAAATTAGGCTTTACCTTCATCATTTGATCACCTTATCCTTGACACCCCATCTCCTTCATGTGCAATGTAATAAAGGAGAGGGTTTTTTTTTCCCACCAAACAGGAATGGCAAAAACTTAACTACGAGATTTACACACTAAGGCAAGCAAGACGAGAGGTGAAGTCAAGATGGAAGAAGATCTTAGAAGACATGGGTAAGTGGGTGCGAAATATTGAAAACATCTCTTATTGATAAGGAAACATCTTTCGTATGTTCTGTCTTGCATAATATTTCTATGGAAAACTCATGAATTGCCAAGCCTCCCTTTCGATGCACTAAAATATTTTTAAAAAACTGTCTTCTCATCCTAATGAGGGCCAATTGCGGCCCGCGTTCCGGACTGATAAGGCCCCACAGATAAGTTGCCCAAATATGTATCTGTTGTTTTTGATATTAAAGGCAGAGTGATTTAACACCTGTTTAGATTTGTCATCCAAGTCACAAAATGAAAAGTATGCCGTTTTCAATAAACTTTGCATAAAATAGTTAATTTGCATTTAATTTTAATGGTTCAAAGAATGTCAGGCAAAATGGTCGGCCCTCGCACATGTTCACTTCATCAAATCTTGCACTCTTCGAAAAGTTTGGATAATGCCTGCTGTATACCATACAGCCAATACTTGACTGAGCCATAGCACACAGTCTCAAAGCATAACCCATGTGTTTTATTGCCCTGAAGGGTTTCAAAAGGAAGCAGAATCCCTGTTGTCAGTTACAAAACAAAGCACCATTAGTAACCCAAAGAACATGAAAAGAGCAATGGAGCTACTACTACGGCTGACAGATGATACGTACATATTCCCAGTTGGATGGGACCTGCCAGAGCGATACCTTTACATAATGGTAAGTTACTCTTTAATATCTAGTTTACATTGTATATTCTATACATATTTTATAGAAGATTATTTTTACAAACCATTTATGCTTTGTTCAAACTTTGATCTCAAATAGGATCGACTGATATGTCTAGATGCTGTGGAGGACTTCTTCAACATTGCACACAAAAAGTACCCAAAGACAAAGATAGAAAAGGACTCCAAACGCAAAGATTGAGACTGTGCAAACAATATCCTCAGAAGCTGCATCTCTCTTCAGATAAATACCTTCCGTAAATCTGTCTTTAACGTGAATGTGAGTTATGGAGTATCCACAAATATAAAAGCAGTCCTTCTTACTCATAACTGGCACAGATCACCTGAGAAAAACACATGTCAAGTTAAACTGACTTATTTTATGGAGAAAGTAGAACTTCTGACGTGGGCCTATGAGATCAGTGCTGGATTTTACCCATCCATGAGATCAATGGAAACCTATCCCACAAACCCACAAACCATGAGATCAACGGAAAGTAATTACTCCGCTATGAAATAAACAATTCCCACTCATTCACATCTTCCATTGTCCTGGCAGGCTTCCTTACATGAAAACAATCCTTAAGTATGGTGTATTTTAACCAAAGAACATGCCATGCACAGGATCTTTGGTAACAAACTGTTTTGGCCGACCTCTATTGCTATTCTGAGTATGACATTTGAATTGTTATAATGGACTTTTGTGTGAAATGTATATGAGAACAGGGCCAAATTATTTATTGTTTTCTTAGCATGTTGTCTTGATATCAAAGGTCAAAACCCCAGAGATATACCCACCCTAAAACACTTATTTTTATTCTGAGTCCTAACAATCTGGCCCGAACGTCTGTTTTGTGTCCAGCGTCAGCACAGGTGTCTGCAAGAGTGCAACACTTGTACAGCAGTTGCTGATTGTAATGTGCTAATTACATATCCAGAAACAGTGATATTTAAAACATATGATTTGTCTAATCGGCATCGCTTTGTTGTGCAAGTATTAACTATTTAGTGTAGTAAAGGGTTTACTGGGTATACTAAGAAAAAAAAGTTTGGCATAAAAACAGTCGTGATAAGGGTGCAATGTTTAAGGCGTAAGGCTGTTTGATCTTTGTACGCTATGAGTTTTTGAGTTCTGGTAGAGATTTTTTTTTACATCTGAGGAGCCTCATCATAACATGATCATATCAATTGAATTATAGATGTAGAACATTGTTATCATTCTGAAATTTATAGTATAATTGTAGGGTCTGAATAATCAATCATTTCTACTTTACCTTGAGATGGTGCTCTACGCCAGATCTCCTCCGTGATGGGGGTGGATAAGGTTTATCCAACAGCTGGAGATGAGCTATGATTATGGAACATTTTGTTGAAATGGGTTAAATGTATATTTTGGCTCTATTCACTAAAGGTGGAGTAGACAGGAGAGTTGTGTTTACAAAATGACTTAAAATGATAACTCCAATGTATGTTCTTGCTTCTTCTTGCTGGAAAAGCCCGTCTTTGTTGGTCCATCATAATGAACCGGTTAAAACCACACCTCTCCTATCAACAAATTTGCAGCTAATCAAATCAGTTTATTATTTATTTTTTAGAGCTAATTAATTGGTTAATGCTTCTCTCATAATGGAATCACTTTCCCTGTTTTATTTACTGCTTGTCAAAATGAATAAGTGGGTCTGAAATGAATATCCTGTTGAGTTAAATGAGTTGTGTCCCCAAATTTTCAATAGACTTTTAAACTTTTTATCTAGGGTCCAAATTAAGTGCCTGTTTTCCAATATAAAGTAATCTGGATTATGAAAACGCATGTACGTGCAACTAATGCAGGTTGTCACTATATGTATTTATCTAAAACAGTTATTCTATAAAGGAAAATTGCTATGGTAGAATCTTGTTAAATAATGACTCCTGTATATAGTTGTGGAGGGGTGCAAGTAGTGATAGGAGGATTAGAAATATTTAGAGCTCCATCACATTCCTATGTCCTCGACTTCATCCTTCACTTATGAAATATTTAAATATAAAAATTGTTTTATAAAGGTCTAAGGGGAAAAAAAGAAGGCATGTCCACCCACATAAACGTATTTAACTCTGTGATTCTTTGCATGAGTGATGACATATTCACACTCAATGCTTTTCCTCCAAAAAAGATTAGCTACCTGACTTATATGCATACCTGGGAACTCTCCGGGTTTTACTGGTTGACACCCGAATCCTCTGGGTCGTGACACGTCCCACTACTCGCTCATTTTCCCCCTTATGGGGGGGGTGGTGGTCTGCAATGTCAACGGGACCGCTCAGCGAAGTTGGCAGGTAGTCCTGGCCGGGTCCCACAAAGGAAATCTTCGGACAGAGGAAGCCCAAAAGTTCCCAGGTATGCTTATATGATTCTATACAGATTTCATATAATGCTCTTTGTTTGTAGCACACAATATAGGAGTATGTTTTAATAGGCAGCTGAAAAGATAACATTAATGCCATTATATATAAAAAAAACTACACCGGAATGAAGAGAACTGTGTGGAAACAGATTCTTCCAAGAAAATTCCCAGTCTACAATAATGGAAAATGTACATAAATTCCTACAGACTGCTTGTTTACATTTTACGTTAACATTTTGTTTGTAATTCAAGAGTCAAACGTTATCAGTAACACTTTAGTAGTTGTCATGTATGTGATAAACTACTTCATTTGTATCGCTTTAAAGTGACAAATGACAAAGTGTCACTTGGAGGTAATTTTTCACCTATCCACTGTGTTAGCCAATTGGCTAGCAAATAATTTAAGTAAAATGTTTGCCTACGTTTAAGGTGCTAACGGCATAACCTAAAAACCTAGCTGCCAGGTGGACTGCATGCATAACCAGAACCATCTGCACCATGTCACAGAATGCTGTGCACATAACCACGTGCACAGATTTCTCTGATAGGAGGCAGTCTGTATGAGGCACCCATAGTGATTTATGATTTTGTGGTACACAATTGTTTATATTTTACAGTGGTAAATTGGAGTGTTTCTGTTCCGCATTTTGACAATTTTATTTATTCTTATGCTTTGATTTTAGAATTCTATATACATTTTGGTGGCTAATACTTGCAGCCTGTTTCTTTTCTGATATGTACTGGCTAATAGCTGTAGATGTATATATGTACTATATGTATTTTACATAGATGCATTTATGGTAGCAATCTATACCTATTAGAAAAGAAACTTGAAATAGTCTCCCTCTCCGTTTTCAACCTCTAATATGCTTCCTTTTGCTGTCCTTCTCCCAAGGGGTCTTTCAATGACGCACAAGAGTCAATGCTAAAGAAATACCAAGTTGCTAAGCAACTGGTCCTGTAGCATCTGTCTGTATCATACTTGGAAGAGTAGAATTAGAATCATGTTTGCGTACCAAGATTGAAAAAATTGCACCAAACGTAATAAAAGTATTTTTTATGTCTGTACATAATTAATATTCATAGTGCAATAAAGTTATGGTTCATTTTCATTTCTATATGCATATTTTCTGTATTTAAGAATTAGATGTATTATGAAAATATTTTAAATTGCTGTTTTGCATACCAGAATAGTGAACATAAATATGCTGGTTTAAGTAATTTCATTTATATTATACTATACTAATATTGTAATAATAAATTAACTGGCCAAAAATGGCCTTGTATGACTAGGGACTGATGTGCAACTCATAATTATACCACAAGGTGGCAGCTGTGGACTAGCGCAGCAGAGCTAACTGAATCGTAAGGCTTATGTCTGGTTGACAACCTTCTTCCCAAAACCTAGTTGGAGGTCAACATGTGATGATCTTCAGCTTGCATCAGGGCTTAGTACACATGGCACCGTGGACACAGCAATTAAATGCATAGGGTAGCTGCAATGGCCCCTTAAAATTTAATGGTGTTCATTTCGAAAATGAATGGGGAGATTCTGCAGAATCCCCTCCTCTGGACTATTTGGCTGGCACAACTTCAGATTTGAGGTTATTAGGCTCCCGCACCTGCATCTTATTGTCTCATTCATTATACCAGTAAATTAACTGACTATTTAAATCTCTGACATAATCCAGTTATTTATGTTCCTCCTGCAACCCAGCAGTCTGTGTGACAAAGCACCATCGAATCATCTGACCTCATCCTAATCCCTGTTGCTGACTTCTGGCTATGTTTGACCCTGATTACAGTTCCCGATTTTGGTTCGCTGCTGATTCTTGGTTGCCGACCCCTGCCTTGTCTTACTATGGATCTTTCTTCTGTGCCGCTTCTGTTGTCTTACGCCATCGTCCTCTGTGCACTGGAACAGTTGTTCCACTCCACTGGTCTGCTGGGGAAAGACCATTCTCTGCAAATGTTATGTTTTCAATTCTACACGTATCCACTAGTGTGCTTAGACTAATAGAGCCCGCTGATGAAGTAGCATACATTTGCCCCCACCCCCACTGAATGCTGCCAGCCTTTGCCCTGTGTATTAAGCGATGTGTAAAGGAAGATAATCAGGATAAAATAACTAGTGGTGCGTGAGCTTTACACTAATGTTACTGTTTCATTAAAGTCTTTATGGCTACTTTTCAAAAAGATTTAATTTGTCCGTTAAGGAAATTAATTGACATGGCATTTGCAATTTGGCTGACAACTCAAATCTCAGTAAGTAGGTACGCTTGTCCCAAGAATCTCGACAACATCTGAGAACTTTTTCTTCAAAATTTTTGTTCCCGTTCAAGCACCCAAGACAAAGATGTTAGACAATTGGTCTGTAGTTGGCAGGAAATGCATGGGTAGTATTCCAAAGGTAAGTTTTGTAAATATCCCTGTGTTGTTTGTATTTTAGGTAGTAATAGTAAAAAAAACCTCACAAGTAGTATATCAGTATTGTCAGATATGACAATATCAAAAAGTGTAAAACATGCATACGCAGCCTTCTAGTGTACACTAGCCAATGGAACCTGGAAACTTGCAATACCATAGAGCGGGTCAGTGGAGGGCGATGTTACAACAAAATTTACCAACGCTTAAACATATTCTGCAAGTTCTTTCTGTACTGTATGAGTCAAAATGCTTCCTACTCCTCTAGTTTCATTCTCACTTTACTCTCATACTGTAATCATTCGTCACGAACTGCCAGTAAGTTAAGTTATGAATTACATAATCTCATAATTTTGTTATCTTTTCTTTGAGTAGAGCCACCTGTTTAGTAGGGTTACTATTTTCTACAATTATAGTGCTGTGAAAAAGTACCGTATTTGCTTGATTATGAGACATGTTTTTTTCAGAGCTCTGAAAAATAACCATTGTCTTATATTCGAGGTCGTCTTCTAATCAGACCTCAAATAGACGTCTGACTACAAGACTAAGACCCAGATCCGCCGCAGCCCTGCAGGGACCCGGATCCTTCTCTCCGGCAGCCGAGGCATCACATGACCTTCCGGTGCTTATTCATAGAAGACCCGGCGGAAGTACTGGCAGCAGCTTAGGTTGTCTGAGCGCATCGTGCAGACCTTCACCGGCTGCCACCACTACACACCAAGGAATCTGAAGCACGGGGAGAAGTCTAGGGAAGCACTGGTAAGTTGGGGAGGCTAAGAGTGGCATATGGGGGTATAGGGGCTTTCCTTTTAGAAGGAAAAAAGCTATCCAACCCTACCTGGGCCTATGTGAAAAAGTAATTTCTCTTACTACACACACCCAGGCATGATTTTTGCCAGCCTCGTTAAATTAAATTGAACATGTTTTGCAAAGTGAAGTAGGCTATAAGGCCTCACAAAGCTGCATATGATACACTGATCTAAAGGCATGCAAGAACAAATAAGAAACAAAGTCATTGACACCTATGAGTCTTGAAAGGGTTACAAAACCATTTCTAATTTTCTAGGACACCAGCCAACCACGTTGAGAGCCATTATTTACAAATAGAGATAAGTTGGAACAGTGGTGAGCCCAAAAAATCACCCAAGAATGTATTAACAACTCATCCAGGAGGTTACGAAAGAACCCAGACTGCAGGCTTTACTTGTCTTGGTTAAGGTCAGTGTTCGCGACTTCTCTGTATAAAAGAGACTGTGCAAATATACTTGGAAGGCCAAAACCACTGCTGACCAAAAAGAGCACAAAGGCTCATTTCACATTTACCAAGAAACATCTTGATGACTCCTAAGACATTTGGGATAATATTTTGGGGACTGATGAGTCAAAAGTTTAAGGACATCATACCAACAGTCACACGCGGTGGTGGTAGTGTGATGGTCTGGGACTGCTTTATTGCTTCAGGACCTGGGTGATTTGTCATAATTGATGGAACCATGAATTGTGCTCTCTACCAAAAAATCCTGGAACTTTTAAAGGAACCCCAGTGATGTCCCCACAACATCATCATCAGGGGTACCCTTTAGTTACAAGAGACACCCCTGGGGCCTACAAGGGTATCCGTGGTCATTTTGCATTTTCCTTAGCATTTCTCCTCCCTTTAAAGGTACCGGTATTTTGCGCCTATACTTTTTTAAAACCTATCAATTCTCCCTAGCCTTTGCTTTAAGCATCATGAATGTTATTAATAAGGGTAGTATTTGGTAGTGTTAATTGGCTGGTGGGGATGTTTACATTGCAATTCACTATGCTTAATACACTTGACATAATTTACAAAAATTATTTTAGTTTTACAATGGATTTGGGAGACATTTCCTAGGAAGGGAAAAAACAGCAAGAGAAATCTTAATCAGTCTCCTGGAAACACCATTTCCTGATGGCCTGTAAATTATACACCGTTTTGGTGGCTGGGGATCTCCACTATACATCACTATGTGTAATAGTAGTGTTTCTCTATAGTGTTCCTATTTTTAAGGGGGGATTTCAACTGTAAACCATCAATGAAAATGTTCAAAGATTTGTAAAATCATAATGAAACATCATGGTACAACCCCAATACCCTGGCCATTTAGTCTGAAACCTTAAAATTGATACAAAAACCCCAACATCCAGTTTAACCCTTGAGAGTTCACAGTTATGGTGAAGTTGCAATGAGCAATGGCTTATTCTCCCATAAGCTGACAGATCCATAAAGGCAGAAGTCCCTGAACAATTATACTAGAGACCAATCACCCCATTGGATCATTAGCCTAGGGCTAAGGAGTTGAAAGATCTCCCTTGAAAGATCTCTCCTATGATTTATATACTAGACCAGGGATCTCCAAACTCGGCCCTCCAGCTGCTGCAGGACTACATCTCCCATAATGCTCCTTCAGCTAAGGGGCTGGCTGAGGAGTATGGGAGATGTAGTCCTGCAGCAGCTGGAGGGCCGAGTTTGGAGATCCCTGCACTAGACGGTCTGTGCAGGTATCTGTAGAATCTTTTCAGTGTAAACTAGGGTTCAGTGCTGGGATATAGTGTAATTGCTCCACACTCTACCCAAAGAAGACCCGCAGCTGAAGAGGACACCGTGGTAGCTGCTAGGGGCACCATACTGGGTCAAGCTTAGGCAGGGACCTCCATCACAATACCTCACAGGTAAAGAGGCCTAACCACCTAATTATTTCCACTAATCCAGCATCTTAATTACATTTACTATAGCTTGGTAGCACCTTCAAGCCATCACAAATAATTACTCACAAACTCCTTCCCTCTATTGTTGCAGTGAGTAACAATTATATATGCCTTTTAATTATGCGAAAAGTGATTTATTTTACATTTCTGAATAATTATCTGCAATTGCCACGTTATCGACCATTCTTGTAATGTACCTAAACTTGGCTTACTCTACAGAGACTGTTCACAATGTATGCAGATAAGGCAAAAAGGCATGCCATGAGTGTTTGATACCGAGTACTTGGGAATTTGTGAACTGTGAAGAATAAAATTATTGTAAACGTTGCTTCAAGGATGTTATTTCCAGCAAGGACCCACATATTAGGATCTCAAAGTATGTGGGTACAATGGGAACAGCTACATTAAATCCCTATTAAGCTATCGTTTGTCTGTTGTTTAGTTGGTGATTGTTGTTGATTTCTTCAGGTAGCCTTTGTAAGGTTTTGGGGAGAATAGGAGGAAAATGTCAGAGCAGTTACTTGATGAAATAATACTGTTTGTGCCACATTAAGAAACAGCTGTTTCATTCGATACACTTTAAAATTAGATATTTCCAAACTAATTGCGATAATTGACAAACAAAAGTACTAACTATAAAAGTTTGACTATATTAGCTATGATAAAATGGTGATTGGTATCAGTTTTCTTGAACAAATGTAACAAAATGGCAATGGGCAAAACATAAAATTTTCGGAATGATTTTATACCCATTCATGTAGGGAAATGCATCTCAAATAAGGTTATCACAATTATCGTTTCGCATGACATATATTTTTTCGTTATTTCACAAAAGGGTGAACATATCCCCCTTGTTTGACCCTCATTCCCATCAGAATTTAAATATAATAAAGAGCTGGGGAGGGGTGAGGTACAGCTGGTATGAATTACTCAGCCTCGGCATTCACCCCGTCAGCTCCTCTACTTTCTTTTTTTTTTTAACTGTTTCCAGTAATGACAAACAGATGCTCTGCCTTTTATTCCATTGCTTCAGCTAAAGAATTTAACTCTTCCATCTCAAGCGGGGCCAGTAACGTATGTTCCACATATACGGTATGCAAACGTGTATTTGATAGAACAATCTAATGGCTGATATTTATTCTGGATTTAATTAGCACGTTCTTTTGAATTCATCCACATGCCAAAAGTAAAAACAATTGTGACCGTATTCACTAACACCAACATGGCATGGGTGATGATTCTTTGGTTGTCTTCAGCAGGGTCAAATAAATCAATGTTTTGCGACCCCACGGCAGTAGTGCAGGAGCTCTCACAGAGAGTGCAAGTCGATCTGAAGATAGACTATTGTTTATATAGCGCCATCAAATTCTGTAGCGCTGTACAATGGGTAGACAGGACATAATAAGTAATATGTAACATAACAGTTTAACTTACAGAGACAACAGGTGAGGAGGGCCCTGTTATGTGTACGTGTGTTTTAGAGGGAGAATGTATGGATGCAAGTGTATGGTGTAAGAGTATTAAAATCCAAAAAAATTAGTTATCTCCACTCCTTAAAAAAGTGTGTGAAAGTATTTTCATGGTGTAAAACTAGCATATCTTATTTAGAAAACACATCACAACTTAGGTTTTAAAATGATTTATATATGATTCAGATGACTTTTAGTTTATGTAAGGATATCTATGCTATTCATTTCCATTACGGTTGCATGTGGGTATTGACTTCTTTCATATGATAAGCTGTATCTTGTTTGTTTTAACTTGCTTTTGAAAATTGCAGAGTAGCTATTGTGCTTTAAGTCAATTACTAAAATGTCGATACCTAATATATTTTTCAGATATGTTTTCTCCTAAAGGCAAAACTAAACTCTGTGATCACAGGAAGCCTTTCAGGTTTGAGAGAGACATTCAACTTTACTTGTGGCCACTCATAACATCAATAAACAAACAATTCTTCCCAAGCTTCAAATCACCCACTTTTATCCCCGCAGAGGGCCCTTTCACCCCTTCTCATGCAACACTGATTATTTTATCTTATAATAACCTTTTCCTCCTTCTTTCATCTCACATATAGACCTGAGTACCCCATAGGCTTGGAGATTACACAGCACATGGGTGACACAATACAAAGACTAATCAGAGCTATACCACACATGGAGACAGATACTCTGTTTGTCTTGCTTAGAGTGCTGAATGGAGATGTTGGATAAACAAGAGAACAGATTTCACAACAGCGGCTCTGCAAAAATGGCTTCAGGGTTCAACAAATATTCCTACAAAGAAATCGTTGACAGATAAGAAACATTTGCCCTCTTAGTTGATAACATTTTTGTAACACGCAGCATTTTCTCATGTACTTGTGGTAGTATGGGATGCTTACTTATAAGCCGTGGTTACATTTCCCACATGCACTATATGGGTCATGTAACTCATCCTGAGTCATGGAGAATGGTCAGGAGCATAATGTCCGTTCAGTCTACACATCATCTGTGCTGTGTTTTTCCATCCAGCTGTGAATCTCAGGACCTTCCCGGCAGGTGGCACAACTGGCAGGAACTAACCAAACAACTGCAGAATATAAAGAAGTATAATGGATGCCTGTGCACTATGTGAGTGTTTCTGCTTTGGATGACCTTGTGGACACTAGACTGACATTATTTCCTAATACAGAGCTACCCAACTTAAGTGATGTCTGAGGACAGGCCAAACTCTGACGAAATTACCCAAGCATAATTAACATTATTAAGTTACCGTACCATACATGCAAAAACTATGAATGAATTGCATTTAATAATAATACTCTATAACAGACCCAGACTGGCGCTCTGGGCAAATGCCCAACAGTGCCCAATAATCACCCAATCTGCAGCTCTAGTCGTAGATCATGTGTGGTAGTGTGTGGCCACAGGCTGAATTTGCCGGGTCGCACACTAGATGAGCATAGAAACACGTGTGGCCATACATATCCAGCTGTCGGCCATACTTCAGTCATGAGGAACTTTGCCAGGGCTGCATCATCAACACTAGCCCAGCCCTGCTCTGTAGGCTTTATTAACATGCTGCAATATTAGAGATTAATAAAAATGATAAAATGTTATCTCATTCCAGCGCTCTCAAAAACCAGAAAAAAGAAAAGACTACAGAACAAAAAAGTCAAGAGAGGTTAGAAAATCAGGTAAAATGTGTTGATGGGGAGCTGACAGGGAAAGATAATGGAAAATGTCTAGTGAAGAGGGGAAATACACTCTGTATAAATGGACTGACGGTTACAAATGGAGGAGTGGAGGATCCCAATCTGGAATGGAGGATGCTGGGATCCCAATCTGCCAATGAAACTTACAACATCTTTCTTAAAGTCTGTGCCAATTATAGCTTTTAGAAAAGGCAGCAGTTGGTCCAGGGTGGACAGTGGGCAGTGCGACAGTAATGAGTCTAAAATTATTTAGACATCCAAGAATGTTACACTTCACTGACTTTAGTTTTATTTCTGGTTTATCAGATCAAAAGTCTAGCCATTCTACCAACAAATATATTTTAGGACAATTGCCACAACATTGCCCAGTCAGCTTAGATGCTGTTAATTAACTCACACAACATTTCTTGCATTTGCAGGTACTGCAAACAAAGCAACAACAAGTGATGTTTTTTCATCCTGATTTTTTGTACGTTCTCCTCTCTGCTCTTCTTTCTCTCTCTGCACTTGTCTGTCAACTCTCTCCTCTCCCCATTCTCGCTGCTCTGCTCAGCCAGACTTCTTACTTTATTGATCCTCTTTACAGTCTGCCCACTTTCTCACTTCCATCTGCCCCACACATCCTCCTTTGCTCTTTACATTCTTCCTACCTTTCTTTCTGGAGTCTTTAGTCAAAACCTATTTGGACCAACAGAGGAAAATATGTACATTTATTATAAGTGAAGAGAAGAGCTTTAGCTCATGCAAAAACTTAAAGTTTGAGTAGGGGTGTTGTATAGATGTATATAGTTGTATCGGAAGTCGTATAAGAAGATATTCGGGGTACATTAAGTATGAATACTTTAGGAGGTCCCTGTCTCATAGAGCTTATAGTCTAAGTGCAGGATATTTGTCCAGTGTGACCATTGGTCAGGGGAAATGTGGTGGAAGGGCTTTCCAGCAATTAATCTCCTGGACATTTGATGGGAAAAAAGGTTCTGATAGCAAGAGAGGTGGCCCTGGGCACAAAAGAAACTATACAGTATGTCATTTATTTCAAAGACAAGTGTGGCTTTATCACGTGTACTGTCCCAAAACTGGTGTTTTATGAACCCCTGCATTCCCCAAATTACTAGAAATTAATGATTATTATTAGTTAGGACATTACATGTACTAAATGGTGATATGTTAAGAAAATGGTTAAAATTGGGGAAATTTTTCTGAAGCTGAAATACCACAGTACTGAGTAAGATGTCCCGCTAAGAGTCTTGTGGCTATTTTAGGAAGTTTGCTGTCTCATACAGGAGGTGTATCAGTGGTGAGCTAAGAAAACACTGGGCAATAAAATACTTTATGAATGGAGACATTGTGTGCCCAAAAATTAGTGTGGACTTCTCACAGTCCCTCGGGTCATAAGTGTGGGAGTGAGAATGGTGGGGGAGATGTCTTGCATCACAGGACCTTCAATATTTGGTTAAGTCATGAAAATGGCTAAAGAGAGATAGTAAATCAGAGAAATGAGTGAATAATAAGAAACATACAAACATAAAATTTAATGGCAGATAAGAACCATGTAGCCCTGTTTACTTGATGTAAGGACTCTTACCATTACCAGTCCTTGTTCCCATCCTAGATTCAGGATAACCATATGTCTATCCTATAAGTTGATGAGCAGAGAGAATCACAGAATTAGACAGCAGGATGAACCATTAAGCCCCTCTAGTATGTACATTTTTCCTAATATAAAGGATCGGGTCTTAATCAGTACTTGTACCATGCATGTTTAATTTCCCTCACTCTATTAACCCCTACCACCTCTGTTAGGAGGCTGTTCCACTTATCTACCAGCCTCTCTGTAAAGTATAACATTTCTTACATTAGATCTAAGCCTCTGACATTAGATTTTTTTTTAGTTTTAGATTAAGCCCTCTTGTTCTAACATTTCTCTTCCTTTGAAAACAGAGCATTTTAATACACCTTCTAGAATAACCCCATAACCCCATCTCCGTTACATGTTAGTGGTGTGTTTATCTCTGCCTCAGTGTGTTCTTTATTCATATACAGTAGACAGACATGTCAGCCAAAGGGCAGTTGCCGGGCGGTGCTGGTCTTTGCACTTATTTTACAGTTTCTCCATTTCTGGATGTATAATATTTCTCTAGATTCTTTTCTGTTGTAACGAAATATTCCACATAATCTTCTTGTACATTATTACTATCCTCACCATCTGCTTTCTACTCATAAACCATTATGGCAACATGTCCTACAGTAATCACCTTTGCCCCAAACAGCTTGTGAGTGCCACCTTTGCTCCCAAACAGCTTGCGAATATAGCATTTACCTCAAGCAGCTTATCAGTGCCACCGTACCCCCAAACAGCCTTCCTGTGCCATCTTTGCCCCAGCTTGCCAATAGCCTCCAAGCAGCTTGTCTTCTCCTTCTTTGCCCTTGCCCCCTCTCCAACATACTTACACAAATTTACACACTTACTCATACTCACTTACACACACCCTCTCACATCACTCATCCTAACACACATTCCATCTCACACCACTTACACATACATCCACATCTATGCTCACACACAATAACTTATAAACATCCATGCTCACTTACGCTTACATACACATTCATGCTCACACACATGCTTATACATACACATTCATGCTCACACTCTTACACATAGCCATTCATGCTTACACAGTTATACATACACATCCATGCTCACACACACACGTACACATACACACTCACACACACATCCATGGTATCCATGCTCAAACACTTACACATAGACATTGTTATACACTTACCTATTACTCATTCCAACGCTGCATTTCCTTCCAATACCAGGTGCACTCAGCTGAAAATAGGAAAACATAAGTGACATATTGCGTCATTGGCATCGCAAACACACTTACACATACACATTCATGGCTATAATTTCTAACTATTTTCCACCATTACTAAGTTGCTGATTTAGAACCAACATTATGTAGATGCCTCCTAGCCCTGGGATTTTTGAGCACTCTGTCAGTATAGTCAGCACTATACACCTGGCTTTTAAATTGTTTATGCCACTTGAACTTCCAACACTCGTTTGATTTGCATGCCATTCTAATTAATCACTTTATGCTGGATTTCATTAACAAATAATAAACATATCTGTAAGAGAAAGCAGCATTAAAGTAGATCAATAAGACACATGCTAACAGAAAAAATGTAAATTTGTGTGATTCCTTTTAATCTAATGACATTGCTTGGCCCATAAAACAAAAGTTTCATGATGCAATTTTGATCTTTAAGGCCAGAAGAATGCGTAATACTGTCTGATGTCAACGGTCAGGCATCCAATAACAAGCCACCGAGGATTACATGAATCAAACTCTGTGTAAAGACAGTAAATTTAATATCAGAATTCAGAAAACATACTTACTGTCACATTTCAAATTATTTACAAGCTCAGCCAGAAGTTTGGGCGGTGACTTGGAATTGAATCATTTTACCTATGTCTGATGCACAGCAGTGGAAACCACTCTCAGTGTCCATTTCCAACACTCACTATTGTCAATCTCTCCATATCTCTTTTAGAAGGGAATTGTAGAGAAATATTGTAACCTATATGTCTAACTAGTAGTGCGTGTTGACGTTATCGCGTTGTACCTGAAAGTCGCCCGTTTGGAGGAAATCGGAGAGACTCAGATATGCGAGAGACAGATTTTAAATGTGAGCATGCTGCATTTTTTTTAAACATTAAAAACATCTGTATATCTTACCTTTCTGCCTCTCCACTTTGTACTTTTCGTTCCGTGTTGTCTTCGTGTGGATGGATAAATCGCTCGAGGAAGAGGTCTGGAGAGAATCTCTCAAAGCAACCCGATAAGTGAAAACGGAGTTGAAAGCTATTGCTGTGGACTTGAAAAAGTCCAAGCAAACTTATTGCTCAATTTTATGTGAGTGAGATACCACTTAGGGGAAACATCAGATATATATATTTATGGAAAGCACTATGATTTTCTACTTTTTGTTTTTTACATGTTGATATGTCACCTTGACACAACGGAAGGAGATTCAATTTGGCAATTGAAAAGCAATATAAGCATTGTTTATATTTCTTATGACACATTTTTTTAGTGATAAATTAATTAATGGTCACTTTTAAGTTAATTTCGGCGCAACACTTTATTATCTTTTTAGATTACTATGTGTCTAACTCACTGCTTATTTTGTTGGGCTATTTTTTGTATTGAACCAATGTGTACATCTCTTAGTATTTTATTATTGATCTCATCATGTTAGCCAGTTGTGGAAGTGCAGCTCTTCTTTTAGGTTAAACACAGAAAAAAAACACAAAATAGGTTGTACTCTGGTTAATTAATTAATACACACAAACTTGTATACAAGTCACCTATGTGTGTGTGATGTCATGCATGTGTTACAGCAGAAATTACTTGCCTCATGCTCTACGAGATACCTCAGTCATGGTTAATGGACCACTCTACTTATCCATACTATAAAACAAGGTCATGTATTGAAGTATTGGACCTTTTTCTCACTGTATTTTAACAAAAATTTAATGCATGTTTAGAAAAAATATACAGGAGGAACCATTTTGAACAAACATACTCAGATACACACTCTCTATTGATTTGTTTGGATAATCATATATGCCATTGGTTTAAAAGCAGATTAACATTTACTTTGCAGTCAATTACATGAGATATATTACAATATCATGTGCGGAACGATAGTGAGACTTGTAGTCCAGGAAACAGCTAGCGAGCTACAAATGTGCATGTCTGCCTTACATCATTATATCACTCTGAAAATGGAATATACTCAAATGCCCAGGACCCTATATGGAGTTAGTACAATACAAGCCAGATGGGTTTAATCATCTCATTGCCAGCAGCAACAATTTACACATGGGATGGATTATGAGCTTTTTCATTTAAAAAAAAATACATCAAACTTTGTACAAGCATGAGACAGTGCTGGGTATATGTACAATGCATCAAACATCTGCACACTTTTACTGCAATAAGAGAAACTTCTCGATTCTTAGTAAATTTATGGAACCTATATACTGTACTGCAGTATGCGACGCTTCACTCATTTCAATTTATACGCTGAAAGGAGTTCTCTACTTAGCTTTAACTAATAATTAAAACAGTATGGGCTGCATAGGGAAAATGCTTGATGAGCAGATTGCACCTATAAGTTATATATCTTTAAAAATATATCTAAAATTAGCAGGTCAGGTGTTTAGGTGTAATGCAATCAGAGGGTGGTAGATAAGTAAAACGGCCTCCAAGTGGAAGCGGTAGAAGCTAAAACAGTGAGGGAATAATCAATAATAAAATGAGACCAATGACTCATTAAGGTAGAATGGGTAGACTAGATGGGTTCTTTTGTGCATTCTATGTTTCTATGTTGTCTATGTTTGGTTATTTTATCACATCCTATTTACCTTCATATGATTACTGAAATCTGCCAGTTACTGTCAGGTTTCATCGAAATACCAGAGGGATGAAGTCATGCTATATAGCACAGGAAGGTTAGGCACATGATGCCATCTGGGAGTTGGGGGATACAAAACCAGAGAGCTTGTTCACTATGCCAAGACTTACAGAGCCGGTCTGCTTGCACATGCAGAAACAGGACACTGAATAGTATGCCTGCATGAACTGGAACACACATCATTTCCGATTTCTATTTAATAATATTATTATTCCATATTCTTTCGGTTCCACAAACAACATTTTAGTGTTGCGGCTCCATCAGAATTCAGATAATAGCTTACAACATAATGAACATTTATTCTACTACATTTGGAGATTTGTACAATCACTTAATACTACTGGTATTACTTTGCAACTAAAAGTTAGTTTCTTCTTTTTTTAATACCTCTAGGATATTTTTCCTTCTGGACTCTTACTGCACGCAAACCCATAGTTATTCAATGTGTCCTACCTTGCTTCACCACAAGATGACACACAAATAACAACTATGTGTGATCTGACCCTTGGAGTGTTACTGTTCTTTCCACTGCAAGGTGATAGTGAATCATTAGTATTAGTATTAGAATGACGTGACTTGGATAACGCCTCTGTTCTGTTCCTTGTTATTAAAAATTATCGGAATTTGTGACTCATGGGATACAATGTTAAGACCTCAGAAGGTTACCAAATAAATAGACCACTGGTGTGTAATTTGGACACCAAATTTATTTGCAGATTAACTTAATACCAAAAGCCACTGGAGTCGATATCAGAACAGGCATGCTCTCATATTACCAAATCTTGATATAATATTTCTTACATTTATTTCTGATTCACAAATGGACTTTTTTTTTCACATTGACTTTATGAACTACTTAGATTGCTGTGATCTATGCATTATAGTCCTGTTTTCTCTTGACTCATACTTTGCTGCTAATGTCTGAGTTTGAATGTTCTCTTGGAGTTGACCAAAGAAGCTTATATTCTCAAAAATGTATCCTATGGTCTCCTATGATCCTACATTCTGTATACACATGAATGAGAAAAGCACTTGCACGAATCAGTTTTAGGTGATGAATAAGTAAAATTTTGTAGTTGCTTGAAAAAATGTGATGATTAAGATGTTTTTCCATGTGCTTTATACTGAAAACAGCAAACAATATTCTTGTGGCCATGTAGTTGGTCACAGAGGCCAATCATGGACGATGGATGTTGGGCAGCCTTTGTTCAAAGCTTCAATACTGAAGGCTGCAGTTCTTTATTCTATACGAAACAAAAACAAAAATGTGATAGTGGGATAACAGATTTAATTTATTAGGTGAAAAGGTGGAGGTTACCAAATTTCACTAGCAGGGGCTGTCTACATGGAAGTGTATTATATTCCTTTAAACACAACAACGTGAACAGCTGAAAAGGGGTTTAGAAATTAAACTATGATACATTAGATACATTAAACTATGATACATTAGATACATTAAACTATGATACATTAGATACATAAACAGGTATACATAGCGCACCATAAATTTACATAAAAAGCCTTAGTAACGCCTTGTCTCCCCAGCAATGTGGCTAACCACACCATCTCAAACAAGTGCCCCTTGTTGGTCATTTGAAACCTTAGGAGGTATGTTTAGGGGAATCGAAATGTGGCTGATTTTCTATAATCCTCAAACTGGCAGTTCCAATGCCTTTAGAGAAAGAAGTTATGTACAAATGATTCTAATGGATTTTGCTCTCATAAATGAATATGATGCATTCATAGCATGTTTTACTGCATATAATTCATTTTCCATAGGTTTTATTATAAGGAGTACTCGTCGTATTAACATTCTGTATTGAATGAGTTACGAATTTATGTTTGCCGCTCCACTTTTATGAATAGAGAACATTTCCCTCTGGAGCCATCTGTCTATATAATGGTATGCCTTGCCTGCGCCAGGCAGTGCTGAAAAAAAAATACTAAACTAAAATCTCTCCTGTTAGAATCTTCAGATATTTTCCATTCCAGGTACAGTTGTGTAAGTGACATCTGACCCCTCACATCTGCTTTCCATTGTACCAGTATCTGTTTTCACCATAGCAACCAGACAAATCACCTGACCCTGGATCAGGTTTAGATCTACTTTGAGCTACCGTCTCCCAAGGCCTCATGGGAAGAAAGAGGCCCCACTCAAAACTACATCATGTATCATACTTCACTATGAAAAACAGACCTGCTGGAATCATTTTTTACTGGAACGTACTGCCTTTTAATTAAAAATAGGTCATGTCTTTCAAAAAATTAAACTTATATTAAATGCTGTCCTGGCAAAGTTTTCCTCCACCAAAATCGGTTAAACCTAAACTTTTGTTTTTTGTTTGTTTCAGAATATATGTCTGGAGAAAATATATACTTCACCCATTCTATTTTGAAAATTTAACTTAACAATATTTTGCTAAATGTAAAGTATTTAGGCTGTTTTCTTCAAGAAAGTTCTAGAACTGCTACCTTTGTAATAGGTCTATATTTTACATGTCTCCTGGTGATGTACCAGCTGGTTTACAACAAAGCCTGCATGCCAGATGGAAATAAATATTTGATCTTATCTAAGCATTTTACAGGCCCAGTAAACATTCATTTCAGTGTCATGATAACCAAAGTTTTGAATCACCAGTTAACATATCCCCATAAACTGAACCAGAACAAGCCATTTGTCAAACCATTTATAGTCACAAGGCCATAGGCCCGAAGTGCTGTGCAACTATAGATTTGTGCCATGTTTGTGTTTTAAAATATATTCAACGGTTGATTGGAAAAGTGAAAAAACCATAAAAACTGAACAACTTAAATGTGTATCACAGTGTGAAAGGTGACCCCCTCGCCATGGAACTGAATAGTTTATTTTGTAAAGCAAAAAATGCAGAAAAATGTGTTACAATAAAGAGGAGGCACCCTTCTAAATAGTTCACTAGGCTTCAGAGATGCTGGTTCACCCATGATTTTCAGAATGATCATGTTTATCTGGTCATTACTAACAAGAATTAACAAGATGGCAGACACTAACAAACGCTATAAACCGGGTGAAGCACAGAGACTCTCTTTTATAGGGTTGCCCATAGACATATTGCAAAGCACAGAAAACAGCTGAGGTAAATGGACAATTTAGTACAGAATTACATATTGGAATTGGACCTAGACAATAGAGCCGGATTAGGCCAACAGGTTCAAAGCTTAGAAGTCTCAATGCTAACCTTAAGTCAATACTTTCTCGAGACAAAGAAATCTGTCTCTACTGATTGTAGATAAAGGCAAATCCACGAAGAGTCAGTCTATGCTTGAAGAACCAGATTGCTATTTTGTAGAAATACCCTTGCCCTCTGGGATCCCAATAAAATGCGTTGAGCGTTTCCTTGAGGTGCACTACTAGGGTCAGACTTTCTCCCTCATACGCAAATATCAAAATCTCTCTGAAAACCCACTGTTTTCGAGAAACTAACAACCTTTCTTCCTACACTAAGCCAGCATTCAAATCAAGCAAATCAGTATAGTTGTAAATAATATATTTGTAATGTTTGCTGTAAAACATCTCATAATTTGTAACTTGATAATGTATTCCTATGTTTCATGTGAGTAATCAACAACCAGTGAAGCACTGCTATTTGTAAAGCTAGTTCTCATTACTTGGAAACTGCTTGGAGAGCAGAACATGGTACTGATTGCATTACATGTGACATAGAGTGCAATGTAACTTGCACAAACTTTGTCACAAAAATAGTGAAATGCTTCTTTATTTGCAACAGTACTCTGATGTCACGTTCAGCACTTCTGATGTCAGCTCAGACTAGGGCCATCCCTTAGTGTCGGAAGAATGGCAACATACGACTGTATCAAACACTGCACGTAAACCAACACGGGGGACAGGAACTAAGGACCTCCATGTAAAATCTACTTGGCACACATAGTTAGATTCCCTACTGACAATATAAATATGCACCAAACGCAACAAAAACTCCCTTCGAATATCAAGTTTAGCGCAGATTCAGGCTGTTCTGGATTAACCCCTTTGACTACCTTCTAATGCTCTCAAGCCGTACCTGCTTCACTTGAGACATTCTCCCTTGCAATAACATTTCCATGCTGAAATGCTTAGATCCAAAATACCCTTGCGTCAGGCATATCTTCATAATAGCCATTTTTTTGTGTAACAAAACCCTTTGTGAACAAGCTGTACAGCTTTAGTCACTCAAAGTAATATTCCCTCAAATCTGTTTCAGCACAGGTAACAAAGCATTAAGGAACTCAGTCTGGATGCAATTGAATGCTGAGGTATGTTACAGTTACACAACAGGGGAGCTTAAAAAATGTGAAGATTCCACTGTTACAGTTAAAAAAATGCAATTTTTAATCTGAATTCCAATGATCACATCTGGTTTAAGTCCAAAACATCACATCATTCACTCAGCACCATCCATATTATCAGGCATGGTGATGTCAGTCTCCTGTCATATAGATGTTTATCATAATCGGGGAAAGCTTGTTAAGAAATGACCAGAAGGGGGAATCAATGGTGGAAATTACGAGAACATTCTTGAGAAAAACCTATTTGAGTTCTCCGAACAGGAGAGGGAATTCAAATTTCAGCAGAATTATGGCAGATAACCTAATGCACAACTGAACAGAAATAATAAAATGCTTTACATGGATTAAGTGGTGGTTTATCTGTCACTCGGAAAGGTTTGTAGCCTTCTTGTCAGACTTCAATGAGAGCAGGAACACATTTTCATTAGGCAAACTCATTACCAGCCAACTATACAAAGCTAGTAGAAATCTGAACAAGAAATTTAATGGTACCTATTTCTCAAAAAATGTCCAGTAAAACATAAAACTGTAATCAGTGCTACTAATGGGGTAAATTGGGGACAGGTTCGAAAAGTTGGTTTGTGAAGACCCCACTGCCCATCTATGTTATTGTATGGTTCCATGTTAACATTCCATACAACTACAGTTTTTGGTTTTTCTTTCTCATATACCTCTTTTGTAAAAAGTTGGTCTTTCAAGAATCCATTGAAGTATCAACATTATTTCACGTGTTCCATGAAAAAATCTCACATAAAAGCATTTTTGTTGCTTTGCTCTCCCATATACCTTTTTTTGTGATTAGTTGCTGGTTGAACCTCACAAACGTGAGTACACCCCTCAGATTTTGGTAAATATTTTATTATATCTTCTTATGTGACAACAATGAAGAAATGCCACTTTGCTAGAATGTAAAGTAGTGAGCGTACAGCCTGTATAACTTGGCTGTTCCCTCAAAATAACTCAACACACAGATATTAATGTCTAAACCTTGGAAACAAAAGTGAGTACACCCCTAAGTGGAAATGTGACCCATTAGTTTTACAAGGTCTCATGTGTGAATGGGGAGCAGGTGTGTTAAATTTGGTGTTATCGCTCTCACATTCTCTCATACTGGTCACTGGAAGTTCAACATGGCACCTCATGGCAAAGAACTCTCTTAGGATCTGAAAAAAAAAGTTGCTCTACATAAAGATGGCCTAGGCTATAAAAAGATTGCCAAGACCCTGAAACTGAACTGCAGCACAGTGGGCAAAACCATACAGCGGTTTCACAGGACAGGTTCCACTCAGAACAGGCCTCGCCATGGTCGAACAGAGAAGTTGAAGGGGTGGGGGGTCAGCCGGTCAGTGCTCAGACCGCACGCCGCACATTGCATCAAATTGGCCTGCATGGCTGTCGTCCGAGAAGGAAGCCTCTTCTAAACATTATCCACTGGAAAGTTTGCTGAAAACAAGCAGACTAAGGACATGGATTACTGAAAGCTACAGTTTATTGAGGGAACCATTAATGCCAACATATACTGTGACATACTGAAGCAGAGCATGATCCCCTCCCGTAGGAGACTGGGCCATAGGGCAGTATTCCAACATTACGACCCCAAACACACCTCCAAGACGACCACTGCCTTGCTAAAGAAGCTGAGGGTAAAGGTGATGGACTGGCCAAGCATGTCTCCAGACCTAAACCCTATTGAGCATCTGTGGGGCATCCACAAACAGAAGGTAGGGGAGCGCAAGATCCCCAACATCCACCAGCTCCGTGATGTCGTCATGGAGAAGTGGAAGAGGACTCCAGTGGCAACCTGTGAAACTCCATGTTCAAGAGGGTTAAAGCAGTGCTAGAAAATAATGGTGGCCACACAAAATATTGACACTTTAGGCCCAATTTGGAAATTTCCACTTAGGGATATATTCACTTTTGTTGCCAAGGTTTAGGCATTAATGGCTGTGTGTTGTTATTTTTCAGGGAACAGCAAATTTACACTGTTATACAGGCTGTACACTCACTACTATACATTGTAGAAGAGTGTCACTTCTTCATAAGGAATGTTGTCACATGAAACAATATAATAAAATATTTACAAAAATGTTAGGGGTGTACTCAATTTTGTGAGATACTGTATGTTGTTTACTACTGAATTTTCATACCATTGCAAATTTGAAAATGCAAGGGGACATGACATGTTCTTCACTATAAAACTAACAAAGCAATATGCTGAACAAAGTTTTTTATATAATTTTTCAGGGTGTAAAAATGTGATCAAGATTTGAAATTGTACATTAAGTGTGTGTGCCCCAGAGAACATAATATATGGTAGACAGCTCTCTTTACAAAAATATATGTTGTGGTTTCAGATGAACTCTGCTGCTTCCTAATGTATTTCATAGCTTTAAGGATCATATTTCATTGTGGAACATGTTCAAATAAGGTGATTTTTAGGAAATGTTTCATGCGAGAGTCTCTAGACTCCATTTGGCTCACGCTTGCTATGATTATGCCAAGTTTGGGTTGTCTGACAGATAAATTTCTTTGAATTTACTTTATGATATTGTCAAGCAAAACAAACACTAAGCAACATAGCAGACATATATATTTAACCCCAGCTGCCTCCCATTATATATCACATCCCTCCATCTGCATGAGCAGACAGAGGGCTTAGAATGGTCATGCTACCAGTTTGATTAGCTTCAGACAGCCTCCATGTGACTAGAGCTAATAGCCCTTTTTTTAACCAGTCCTGGGCTAGCCACTGGGCACATAAGGCAAATGTCCAGTGGGTTTGTGCCTGATGGCACCTCCTACATATGTTTACTATTTCTCCTTTGTATGAAACTGTCCTATAATGTATATCGGACATGCAGCCACTTGTAAGAGTAAGAGTAAGGCAGCTTAACGACTGCTGGCCTTGAAGTGCCAGAGCAAATTTTTATCGCCAGTCAACTTCCTTTTTCAACAAAAGCTATAGCCCACTCTTATGCAAGTCAAGTAAGTGTATCTCAAACTGTTGTTGAGTGAATGGTAGCTAAGGTTTATAGGAGCGGCTGGATAAAAACAGCTCTAGAGCTCCATGTTGACTGTAATTGAAATACCGATCATTGTGAGGGCTTTATAGCAGTCTGCTGGAACTCTGTAGTTCTTAAATCAACATTTAAAGTGTTCTTTAACACGATCAAACAGATGGATAATTATTGTAACAATGGAGTGTTATTATCAAACAATGAGTCAAAATAGACATGAAATGACTTTTTTACTTTAAAGAAATTGCATGATATTTTTGCAAGAAAGGGTGTAAGAACTGAGAATTGGCTTGAAGATTTGAAGATTTCCATAGAAAATATTGTTCACTTCTGCTGGCCCCATGAGCTAACTTTAACAGTTTTTTGAGTGAGAGAATGCATTATTAGCTCCAGTACTGTAGCTGATTGAAATAACTACATGTAAGAGATATTACAGGATCAGTCAACAATAAAAGACAATAAAGAGATTTAAAACTTAAATGTCCAAATTCACTCAACAATTGGTATTAGGTGGTCTTTGTTGACATGTGTTTCTAGTACAAGTAAGTGATAGATTAACTAAATGTGGTGATTATATAAAAACAAACATAAAGCAATTGTTTTGTTCACGAGCTAGAATGCCTATATATATATGAAATTGGTGAACATGGTTTTATGCATGAAATGGTAAAATATCAGACTAAACAACATTTATAGGTCATACAAGTCTAGCAGGTCCACAACAAACATTTAGTTAGTATGATTAAGGGAAAAGCACTTCAATGATTAAAGTCAAATCTGTGGAACTAGTTGAGAAAAGAAAGATCCAGCTGTAGAGCCTGCTGGTATCTAACATAACCTGTGCTGCCCCTAAGCTCTGGATAAAGGTGAGGGGCTGGCAGCCGAGGAGCAGCTCAGGCTACATACAGCAACTGTTACAGAGCCCCATTATGGTAGGGGGCCATCTGTCGCCAGATTAAAAAGTTTTGATAAAGGGATTTTGGTTTATATAGCAACAACTCACCAGTGTCTGATGTTGTGTTATATGAATTATGAACAACATTTTACAAAAGTAGCACCATTGCCCATTTCTTCCACCTCTTCCATGACCCTGTCCTGAGGGTCCTAGAAGTATGAGCAGATATATGCCTTATGGAAAAGACAACTCTGTTTCTTACTCATTGTTTTTCTAAAATAAAAGAATTAGTCCTATATATAGATGTTTATGTATCAGTATATGTATTTACATAGTCCGAGCTCACCCCTGACTCACTTCCATCAAAAAATTGCTGGCAGCTGCTTTGCAAGAAACAAATCTCTCATGGGAGCTGAAGTCAGCAATTATGCTGGGGGGGGGGGGGG